>APFE031033853.1:3120-16918 GCA_000404065.3 Pinus taeda
TAAAGCAAAGGAGATCACTTGGCTATGTATCTTTCGAAAATTGAATATCTTAAGATCTGAAATATTGGGTTATTTTTACAAGCTTGATCTATATAAAAGTGAAGTTGAAAGCGAATCTATGAAGGGTGATCTCTCGAGCGCATGATTAGATCTGAGCATCTGACTATCGATGGCACACTGGGGGACTGCCATTTCGGCCCTAATCAGAGGTACGCAGGTGATTAACAGTGCAAGTGCATGGGTACGCAAAGAAGAAGGAGAAGTGCATGGGTACGCAGAGCAGAAGAAGGTGCAGTGCGTGGGTACGCAGCGCGACAGAGGTTCAGGTGCGTAGGCACAGGGAAAGTACGCGATGCTTCAGAAGTTGCAGGTGCGTAGGTACGCGGCGCGATAGCATCTGTGGGTGCGTGGCTACAGTAGTAGTACGCGGCGCGATAGCATCTGTGAGTGCGTGCCTACAGTAACAGTACGCAGCGTGATTGAAAAAATAGTGTGTGGGTACGCGGTGCAGCAGAAGGGTCTTTGCGGGTATACGCAGGGGAGCAGAAGGTGAAGTGCGTACGCATGCAGACCAGAGAAAGAAAAAATGCGTATCTGTCTTAAGACCTTTTGTTGGCTGAATTTTCTTTTCTATTGATAAGGTGTTCTGGGTTTAGTTTACTGTTACTGTTGATCTGGTTACTGCAGTTGACTGGGTGATTTACTTGTACTTGATGACCTTTTGATGTTTATGGATCCAGTTTGAAAATTTATGAAAAGTGGTCCTTGAAAGAAAAGAAGTAGGGGGTTGTAGCTCCCTTCCAGGAGAGACTTGGAAAACGAGAGAAGTTGATAGCTCTCTGCAGGTTGCAGCTGCGTACTGGTAAAGGACTGCACCAGTACAAAACCTTTTGTAAAAGAAGTTTCTAATTTGAAAGAAGATAGAGACATATTGCAGCAGGTGGTTTTCACCCACATTGGGTTTCCACCTTACATCTGGTGTTCTTTGGTGTGACTATCTGTTTTCTTTGTTCATGCTCATTATTTTATGGTACTAACATGCAAAAACAATTCAAAGTGTAAATAAGGAAGATTTATTAAAAGAACTTAATAATACTGATGCACCCCCCCTCTCAGTATTATTTCCAACAATCTTGTTGTTTTTCTTGAGCTTCAGATTCTTTTTATACCAGTAGAACTTGCGTAGAAAGCGTTGTTTAATTATATGCCTTAAATAATTTATTTTTATCTTTTATGTGATTATTCAACAATTCAAGTTCAAATATCTCTTGCTTCAATTCTTTTATAATTTCTTGTTCCTTGTGAGAAGGAATATCTGTTTCTGTTAGTGTCAGTGCTTTCACACTGCCATTAGTGATCAAATAGCTCTGTTGCATTTCATATTAGGTGTCCCATTCTGATGATTTTCACTCCATTAGGTCATGAATCAACTGATGGTAGAGTTTCATTTCATTTGTCCCTCAAGCTATATACTTGCTGACCTATTTCACATATCTTTTCAGTCATTTATAGTCATTCTAGTTCATTTCATTTATAAAAACCAGTCTTAGGGTTTAGTTTCACTAGGTCTTAGGGTTTTTTTCCATGGTCATTCAAAATGAATAAAAATGGTCAACAGAAACATGAGGAGGTTAACAAAGTTTAGAAGATCCTAACTTCCCTGTTGTAAGCTAAATAAAGCTCTTTAACCTCAAAACTTGTTTTGAGGTAAAACAGAGCATTTGTATTTTATTGTTCCATCCATGTAATTTGATGTAATTTTGGTTTCTATATGTAATAAATTTTCACATGCTGCTCCTGGTCACTTGATGACATTACCGACTCCTGCCACTAGACAAAGACAGAGATTAGCAGCATCAGTCCACTTGTCAAAAGCCGAAAGTCAGATATCAACAAAACATAGTATTTCAAAAAAGCAAATAAACATTATAAAGTGGGTTTTGATAAATGAAAAATCAAAGGGTTGAAAAGCTATAAAGGCCTTCCATATCTTATGTCACCTCATTGTTGAAGTTTAGATTACTAAAGAGAGCCCAAAATGAAATTTTCAGTTGTCATTGAGCAAAAGGAAGCAAGTCACAGTGTTTTTGAAGAAATTTTTAAATGCTACGCACCTATTAGCTAGCATTGTGCATTGGATAGGAGTTGCGCACTTGGGAGCTCTTGCCAATGTAAAATAACACTAGCGCTGTGCATACAATTGGTGTTGCGCACCTATTAAACACCCCCAAAATTTTGCTAATTGCTCAAAATCACCTCAAACTGCCTCAAATATTCAAAGCTCATCCCCTTTACAAGTAAGTATTATTACCACTCTTTCTTAAAAAGAATTTTTGCACTTAGTTTGTGGGGAGCTTGTCTCTTAAAAAATGAACCCTATTTGTCATTAAAATATTTCCATAGTCCACTATTTTCTTGTTGTCATTCCTTACCTTGTTGTTGTTCCCTAAAACCTAACCCCCACACAAGTTTCCCTAAATATTATTCATGTTTTCCCATTCCCACACATAACACTCCCAAAACCCTACTTATATACACAATCATTGAAACCCTATACCCTACATACAAACCCCACTCACTCCCCTTATTCCCTAAATCCCCAAATTCTTCGCTCCCTTCATCCACTCATATCCCCATTTCACCTCACTCATTTTCCTTTTTTTTCAAAATCTCTTCATACTCATCACTCATCCACCCCACTCCTTCATTCCTCACCAGCATTTACAGTCATTAAAACCAATGTACATTGATTATGAAATTGGGGAAGAGACCCTCAGTGACAGTTCTAGGGAAAGAAATTTGCAGCAGAAGAGACCTCACAAAGGGGGAAAGATAACCAAGGAGAAGCCCATTAGTCTAAGAGAATTACTTGCTTTTCCACTTGCCAATCATCAATCTTTTTATGGTTTCTGTGAAATGGCGAAGAAGTTCAAATTCCATCATGAATTAGCAAGGCTATTTGTGACACACCTGGACAATAATGAAGTAAAACATGTTGGAGTTACCTTCACTCTGTCACCTGCTATCATTTCAGAGGCTATAGGCGTTCCAATGTAGGTGAAAAATGGATCAAAGGACAGTAGATTGACAGGGAATACTATGAGCCTTACATCAAGGCTAAATACCTTGGAAAATTTAAAAGAGTGTTTCCTTTCAAATTCTTAGAGGATAGGTTTGCTCCACTCATGAAGATCATCATTAAATATTTTACTTGTGAAGGTAGGTTTTCACAGTTGTATGCCTACCACATTAGATTATTGATGCATTTTACTAGAGTGAGGATGATGGATAATCCTTTCTTCATGTTTCAGAATATTGAAGAGATGGCACACTATGTTAAGAAAAAGCCATATCCCCAACAATTAAATAGAATTTACCATGTCTCTGTGATCGAAATTATTGTCTTGCATTAGTTGAATCCACAAAATATACCATGGGAAACCTTCATTTCTCATGAGGTGTTCAAAGGCCCTCAAGTATTTTCATCAGTGCATTAGGAGGAAGGAGGACCTTCAGGACATGAACAAGTCAAAGAAAATGAAACTGTTGAAGTGCCAGCATTTGTCACTTATGAGAGAGGTGCTAGGAAACGTTTTGCAGCTGCTAGGTGAGTATTATCTCCATAGGGAGTGGGAGAGGTCTTGCCTTCATCTACAGGACACAGGAAAATGCTATCTCCACAAGGAGTGGAAGGGGCTTTGCCTTCTTCTTCAGCAAAACAGGTACATGTTGGGCAGCACAACAAGGAAAAAGGTAAAGCCAAAGAAAAAATGCAAGAGGATCCTAGTGATGAGCTTGTGAGGGACTTTGACGTTGTTGTTCATGAGGAGACACAGGGAATTGATGTCATTGATTTGGAGACTCAAAGTACAAAAATCACTAAGGACATCATCCAGCGACAAGATGCTGACATTCAAGCCTTGTTAGTCAATTTGGAAAGGGAAAATTGGATCATCAATTACCTTGAGCAGGAAAACAAGCAATTAACTGACAAGCAAGTTATCATGGAGTTGCAAATGATTAGAGAAGAGAGGCAAGAGGCAAAGAAGGCAAAGGTCAAGATGACCTCCATTGAGCAAGAAATTGAGAATGACTGAGAAACTTGGTTAGAGAGGGTGAAGATTCACCTTGGGAAGCTACTTGAGAAGGCCAATAAAGAAAAGAAAATACTTCACCACATGACCTATCACTATATGACTGGGAACAAAATATGTAATATAAGGATAAGGAAGCTTAATGCAAGACTGAGGAAGGCTTTGAGAAGCAAAAAGGAGAATTTTTTTTTGGAAATCCTAGTTGATGCCTCATTAGCTCATCAAAGCAGTGCTTGGGGGTACCTTGTGCGAATTTTGGGACAATTTTGGTAAAATTTTGTAATTTTCAAATTTTGAATTTTGAAACACAAGAAATCCCAATCGGTGGCGTTGTGCTTTTCATTGGGGCACTTTTTGGGAGAATGGTTTGCATTTTTGGATTTAGCATAAAAAAATAAGAAAACCCAGAAAGTTTCATCAAATTTGGAGCAGATTTATGTCACCTAAAGGCCAAAAGACCATCAAAAAATGACATCTCTGCCAGTTTTTTGACAAACAGGAAGCAGCCTTGGGAGATTCCATTTTTTAGGGGGACAATGATGTCCAAATTCCAAAATTCAAGATGTGCCAAAAACTAGACAAGTAGACCTTTCTAACAAGCCATCTTGGGCTCAATTTGGTTAAGGGGAAGGCCCCCAAAACTAGTTTGGAAAATGCACTGCGCATAGGATTAGGGGCACTGCACATAGGATGGATTTTTCCAGTTTTGCCCAAAAATCAAAATTCCGCCTAGTTTTTCTATAATTTGAATTTTTCTCTCCTTTTGGATGAATCTATGAATGTAAATGATTCTATGGTATGTAAATGTAATTGAAAAATGACTCTTGAGGGTAGATTCATCATTTTGAGGTGGTTTGGGGTTGGATGAATTAGTTTCCATGGTTTTAGAGGCAAGCTATTCCACTGCCTATATTCTTGTTCTTAGTTTAGAAATGGTTGAAACCACCCCTCTTCTCATGGATTCGACCCTTGGTGGCTAGCATGAGTTGTTTGATGCCTATATTATGTACTTTCTTAGTCATTTGTAAAGGTTGGACTCTTGTGGATGCTTTGAGCTTCATTGTACATCACTACAACAGTTTGGCAGGGAAATAAACCAGGGTTTGCAGCTATTTTTGTGGGATTCTTGTGGTAATGTGTCTTGGCATTGTTTCTCCTCTTTGTTCTTAGTTTCTCTCATGTGTTATATGTGCCAGCATCTATTTCTTTCTTCTTAATTAAATGAATCATGATAGATAGGTGGAATACATTAATATTAGTGCTCTACCTTGGGAATACATTTAGTTTTTAATGTTTTCTACTATTTGAAGAGAATTCATGACCTTTTCATGCCCTCCACAACCCCTCACCAGTCTTAGAATTACCATCTCACTCAATTGTAATTGCTAAAACACCTACCTACCTCGCCCCACAAAACACCTTGCAATTCTGATTTGATTTCCCGAACCCAAAGCTGCCTGCTCCATTTGATCCAGCAACCAACTCATCAAAATCAACCAAAAACCCTAGAGCTACTATACCTAGCTAAAATCCATATTCATTTCAGTCATCTAAACTCAGATTGACAAGGAGAGAGCCCTCTCCCGACCTGGTAGGGCTAGCTACCAGGTTAAGCATGGTTTGTGGTTATCCTAGGATTGCCTCCGTTCAGCCTAAGGTCAATCTAGGCTCTAACAGTTTATATTTTAGGTTGATCAAATACTAGAATATCATATTTTGATTCTAGTTTAAGAGGAGATTTTTCCTTTTCTTGTTGAGCTCCTTTCTCCAATGTTTCAAAGAAATCATATGCTTGTTATTGAGAAAAAATTACTTTTGGAGTCTTTCTTATAGAAGATTTAGGTGGTAACTCTATCTTAGTCTCATCAATATGTAGAAAGTAATAGAAATTTTCTACTACTGATGAATTTGAGCTGAAAACAAGAGATTACAAGTTTCCTCTACAATTCAGTGAAATGGAAATCATAATTTAGAAACGCATGTAATGACATGCAACCATGAAAACCACAAGAACACAATCATTTTATAGCGGAACCCAACTGGGAAAAAACCCTCCACTTCTTTTCATTAATCAAATGAGAATGAGAAACTATTACAATGTCTTTCTTCAACCTTGAAGCACACCTTGCACTATAAACCTATTCTCCTGTTGATTGTCCTTCTCTAGACAAGACTTAGCCAATTCAAGCCTCCAATTTCCTCCTATTTCCTTGAACAATTCAGGAGAAATTGAGCTCCTAAATAATGTGGGAAGTCCTTATTTCCTTGATTAATTCCAAGGTAATTTATCACCTTCTTACTTACCAAACAAGTACACTCAACTAGTATACAATTGTTAATTACAATGTATACAATTGCTAATTACAATGTGCCTTTTCCTCCTCTCTAGCTATGTAATTCTAATTTCATGCATGTCTAGCCTATTTTTAGGATATTGACTAGTTTAACTAAGAGGTCAATAAGTTAAAAACATTTGTACTAGTCAACTGACCCAATTAATGACTTGAGCTCAGTTAACTGAGTTCAACTGAAAATAATTGAACTAGATTTCTAAATGTTAGGAATCACTACATGTACAACTATACTCTAAACCTACAAACTCATATTAAATGATCTAACTAGGAAACAAGGCAATGTCACACAAGTTACTTGCCATCCCAATCATCTTACTAATGTGGAAAATTGAATTACTCAATTTGACGAAGGCACAAGTCAAATTGAGCCTTTCTTGCTACAATTTCTAACACTCCCTCTTAGCAAGAAAGGGATTTTTCATCACTCCTATCCTGCACCTATGGAATTCAAATTTTCCTTTTCAAAATTCCTTCTTCAAGATATCTACATCTTTCTCCTGAATTGGAATGTATTGTAGCATCATAGTTCTCCTCTGCACACAATCCCGCAAGTGATGGTACATGAAATCACTATGCTTGGATTTGTCATGAGACACTGGATTCTCAAATATTTTAATACAACTTTGATTCTCACAATAATTTATTGTCATATCCATCTCCTAATTGAAAATACCCACAAGTATTTTCCTCATCCACATGGCCTCACATGTTTCTAGACTTGTAGCCATGTATTCAACCTCTACTAAGATAAGTGCCATAGATCTTTGTTTCCTACTATACCAGGAAATAACTATAGATCCAACACTAAATATAGCACTTGAAGTACTTTTCTTGCTTGATGGACTCCTTTCCCAATATACATTAATGAAACCTAAGAGCTTCACTCCCTCTATCCTCATGTACCATAAACCATACTTGGTTGTGCCTCTGAGTTACCTTAACATATGCTTTGTTACCTTCAAATACAGCTTGGTAGGCTTCACCATGGTTTGAATCAACTGATTAATTTCATAGCATATGGCTGGCCTTTTTTTTCACTAGATACATCAAGGATCCCATAAGCTACCTATAGATGGTCGCATCTACTACCTCTCTTGAAGTGGCATCCTCCTTCCTCTAGTTTGTAGCTATAGTAGTTTCCATAGGCTTGCAGTTCTCCATGTGAAATCTATGAATTATTTCAAAGAAATAATTCCCTTGACTCACAAATAACTCACCATCACCTTTCCATACTTCTAACCAAAGGAAGTAATGCATTAATCCCATGTATTTCATCTTAATTGTCTTGTAAGGTTCTCCTTGCAAGAGTGGATCAACTACTCATCCCCTATAAGTATAAGTCATCAACATACAATACCAAGATAAGCAACTTGCCAACTTGTTATATTGTTTCCATGACTAGCCCCACGTGTGGCCAATGCCCCCTTTGTTGTGTCGGGTGCAGTGAGGGGATCACAACGGGGGCAGAAGTCCCCCCTGTCAAGGGATTTGATGGGGATGGTAGCCCCCCTCTTCAGGGTCTGGGACAGTGACCTAAGAATTTTTTTTGGGACCCTGTATTAGGTGGGTGGACCTACCTATGTTTCTGTGCATGGGTTTTTCACATGGTTCTGGGCATGATGGTTTTCTGCCCATGCTAGCTTGTGGATCTAGTCAAGGGAAATATGGTTATGTTCTAATCTAGGGTCAATGGATTGGAATTTATGGATGCATCGACATGTATATATACGTATTGTAACATTGAAAGGAATATAATGAAAAATCAATCTCGTAGTCCTGGTTTTGGGATCTAGGGGAAATATCTGTGTATATCTGTTTTATGTTTTATGCTCTCACCATTATTTATTTTCTATTTTTAAGAATTTGTTTGCAGGTAATTTTTGTACAAGGTTAAAACCTACATTTGGTATTGGAATTGTTTCAACTTCAATGGGATGCCTTTGTTGCTAAGGGGGTTTTCTCGGGCATATGGTAGACCCTTTTCAGTGGGAGATCTACTGGATCGATTCTTGTGTTGAAAGAAGATGGCCAGGAGTGGAAAGATAGATATCGATAATTTTAATGGTCAGAGTTTTGAGTTGTGGAAACTCAATATGGAGGATCTGTTAGTGGATAAAGATCATTGCATCATAGTAGATCCAGGTACAAACCCAATGACAATTTAATATGAAGACTGGGGGAAGTTGGATCAAAAATCAAAGAGGGGGGTTCCACTAATAACAATAAGGGATTACACTAGTAGTATATGGGCCTAAAATGCCCCTCTCCTTCAAAAAGTGTTGTCCTTAACACTTGAGTAGTTCTTGATGCTTTTGTATAAAATTCTTGTCCTCCCATGTGGAATCTTCAGTGGGTAAGTTCTTCCACTTGATGAGATACTCTTGAAAATGATCGATTTAGTTGTCGGTTCTTGGTTTTGTGACTGCTCCAGGTTCCAATATGATTTTTCCTTCTCTTGAAAGTTCTCAGGCAATACTGTTTGAATTGGGATATTCTGTAACTTTTGAATGCGTTCCCACTCCTTGGGAATATGGATATATTGTAAGGGCCTGATGTTTGGGGAACACTTGTGGAATCAATGAATAGCATGATCTGATCATAATAGGGTGGGAGGCCTTTGGGAGATCTAAGATACTTGGAATGATTGTCCAAATTGTTTTGGGATATCTGGAGAATACATGATTTCATGTGGGATCCTCAGAGAACATAATTATGTTGCAATTACACCCCATTGTTCTTTATTTAGAATCTTTGTGCTGCTATTTAGGTTGGATTATCTTTCAGTTTTCTTCAATTACCCCTCATTCAACTTTCCTTTCCTTCCCAAAAAATTTCAAGAAAGTTCTTGAAATAAAAAGCTATCATACCAAGGATTGTAGCATTGGATTCCTAGTAAAACATCAGCACACCCATTTGGATGGAAATCATTGTGAGCTATTCAATACATATTCTCCATGGATTAGTTGATATTATGCACTTTCTAGAGAAAATTTATGGTTCCTCACTTGCAACCATCACTTGGAATTCTGGTCCTAATATTAAGAGAAATTCAATTCCTGGCTATCCTTAATAATGAATAAATTATGGGGTCTTCCCGAATCAATCACTTATTACCTTTTTCTTCTTGATATGTCCTTCTATCTTGATAGTTTGAGGAGTGGTAATTCCAGCCAATGCATTACAAGATATGGTTGGATTCATTTCTTCTTTCTCCAGGGTTTGTACCTAGTGTATATCCTTTTCTTTTAGTGTTTCTTGTTCCATTTCTTCTTCCTCTTCACAATCTATGTAAAATAATTTCTTCTCATCACACTTATAACCTTTAGTTTATTTTCTATCACAACTATAACAAAGCCCTTTTGCTTTTTTTTTCTTCTAATTGTTGGGGTGTCGACGTTGTAGGTTGTGGATGGTTGGGGGAAACAACACTTCCATCCTTATAGTTGTGAGTGGTAGGCTTCCTTGTTGCCATAATTTTTCTTTCCATTTTTCTTGCCAACCTAAATGCCTTCTCTAATGAGTCAAGTTCCCAAAGGCGAACCTCATGTTGGATGTCATCCTAGAAAGTCCCTAGGAACATATCAATCCTATGCTCCTCTAGAATATTTTTTACCTTTATATTCAATTTTTGAAAGTCCTCAATGTGCTCCCTCATTGAACCCTTTTGTTTGAGGTTTATCAATTGGCTAAAAAAAGTGTTGTTTTTCGTATCCTCATAATGTGTTGTCATTTATTCCAATTCTTTACAAGATATGGTCGAATTCATTTCTTGATGCTCGATGTGATATTTCACTGCTTGAACCTTTTTTGGATTGGAACTCTATACAAGCTTCTAGGTAACACTATTAGTGATGGGTGCAACAGTTATATGGCTCCTGAAAGTGGAGTAGAAAACCTTGTGGTCTCTGGAGAAAATATCATGCTATGGAATCAAAGGCTTGGACATATTGGAGAGAATGGCATTTGAATACTTCATGGTAATGGTATGGTAGAATGTATGTATAATTTCTCTCTAATTTCGTTTTATGTGAAAATTTTGTATATGGGAAGCGAAATTAGGTGAATTTCCCCTCTGGCACTAAGAGGATGAAAGGAATATTGGAGCTTGTGCATAGTGATGTGTTTGGACCCATGTTGGTTCCATCACTAGGTAATTATGTGTAGTATGTATCATTTATAGATGAATTCTCAAGGAATACATGGATATATTTCCTTAGGAAAATATGAAGTCTTTGACAGGTTTAAAGAATTTAAGGCTCTGGTGGAAAACTAGAGAGAGAGGAATATAAAGGTGTTGAGGACAGATAATGATATAGAGTTATACAAGAAGGAACTTGAAGAGTTCTATAAGAAGTGTGGTATATCATGACAAAAGACTACTCCATGCACACCTCATCAAAATGGATTTGCAAAAAGAATGAATGGGACGTTGATGGAAAAGGCAAGAAGCATGCTCAATGTTGTCGGGTTAAGATTAGAATTCTAGGCAGAGGCGGTGGAGACTGCATGTTACCTGGTTAATTGATCACCTTCATCATCATTCGAGGATAAGTCTCCACAAGAGGTATGGACTAGTAAGAAACCCTCTCTTTCATATCTGAGGGTATTTGGTTGTGATTCATATGTAGATGTTCCAAAGGAGAAAAGAACCAAGTTGAATAGTAAATCCAAAAGGTGCATCTTTATTGGGTATAAGGATGGTTTAAAAGGTTATAAACTTTGGAACCTAGAAATAGGGAATGTTGTTTACAACTAAGATGTGGTGTTTATAGAGGTGAAAGATGTTATTAAGCATGAAGTCCTACCAAAGGAACATGAGAAGATAGAGTTTTAGCTAAAGGAGGAAGAACCAGACTATATAGTAGAAGAGGAATCAGAAGCTGAAGAGCCACAAACTCCATCTATAAGAAGATCAGTTTGAGAAAGAAGGCAGCCATAAAGGTATAGTCCATCTACATTTTTTTCAAAATTTTCTTTACCTATTACTGATGATGATCCGAGAACTATAAGGGAGGCAATAGATTCATAGGATGGTAAACTCTAGAAAGAGGCCATGGTTGATGAAATGGCATCTTTGGACAAAAATGAGGCTTGGGATCTGGCGGACTTGTCAACCGAAAAGAAACCAATTGGAAGAAAATGGGTGTTTAAGAAGAAGATGAATGCAAAACTAAAGGTGGAAAAATAAAAAGCTCAGTTGGTAGCAAAAGGTTATTCCTAGGTGTTGGGAATTGATTTTGGTGATATTTTTCTCATGTTGTTAAGGTAGATTCATTTAGATTACTTTTATTGGTTGTTGTTGCTTTTTATTTTGAGGTAGAACAAATGGATGTGAAGACAACATTTATTCACAAGGATCTAGAATAAGAGATCTACAAGAAGAAACCTGGAGGCTTTGCGATGAAGGGTAGGAAAGAACTGGTATGCAGGATAAAAAAGTCTCTTTATAGGTTAAAATAGTCACCAAGGATGTGGTATCATAAATTTGATACATATATACAGGGACTTCGCTTCACCTAAAGAAAAGCATATGACTGTGTGTATGTTAAATTAATTGGCAACCATATTATTTATTTGGTCTTGTATGTGGATGATATGTTTCTAATTAGAAATAACAAAGAAATTATCCAAGATTTTAAGACCCAATTGTCCTCCAAAGTCGACATGAAATATCTTGGCTTTGCAAACTGTATTTTGGGCATGGAAATTAAATGTGATCGGGCAAAGAGGAATCTTTGGCTAAACCAAAGGAAGTATGTCGAGCCTGTTAGAGTCAGTCTAGTCATCCCTCCATTAGAGATCAAAGCTCTTTTTTGCATTTCATGTTTTATGTGTCCCACCAGTTTTCATCAGTTGCATTTCGTTAGGCATTCCATAAATCTGATGGAGTGGTCTGTGTCATTCATTCCCCTCGTGCATATCACTGTTGGTTCAGGATAAGTCATAAAGCTTCACAAGTCATTTTTAGTCATATTTTAAATTTTTAGGTCTAGGTCTAGGGTTTGAGTTAATTTAGTCTTGAAAAGTCTTAGAAGACCAGCAGACCACAGGGATGTCTTAGATTTATCATCACTTCAATAATTCTCACCATTGTACAGATGAATAAGGACTTCTCTTCAAAACTCTGTTTTGAAGAAAAGTTGCCACCTCATTTTTGTAAAAATTGTCAAAATTTTCAGTTCTTCAATTGTTCAAGTGCAGCCCTGGTCTCCTTTGCTGAAGCATATCAGAGCTATCCCTGCAAAATATTATAAGAGAAAATCATCATTTCAACCTATTTTATGAAGGAAACCAAAAAGGTCAGAGCCTATTAATTTTGAGAAAGTGTCAACAACCAAACATAAGAAAAATGGGTTTTCATAGATCAAAAATCAAAATGGATGCTATATCAAGTCATTTCTCCTCATTTGCAAACCTATTCCACATTTTGAGAGCTAAGAGCATCATTCAAGGGCGATTTTGCAAGTTTGAGGCAAGTTTGTGAGTATTTGGGTTAGCTCCAGGGCGCGCGGTGCATCAGCATAGGCGCGCGGCGCATCAGGCCACTTTTTGCAGTGTAATTTAACACAAGCGCAACGCACTCAGAGCGCATGGTGCATTGGGTAAAGTGCGCGGCGCATAGGGTTTATGCCTGCAAATTCACCAAGAAATCTCTCAAATCACCTCTCCTCATGCCTAAATTCTCAGGTAGGCCTGCAATCATGACTTGATTTTGTTTTTTGATGGTGTATATGAAGAAGTTAGCATATCGTTGTCATGAAAACCAAGTGTACAAAACCCTCCATGTTCATCAAATTGCTATAAGGTCAAGTGCAAAGTTTTTTGTAGGGTTTTAAAAAATCATTGCTGCCAAGGATTCTTTTTTCCCTTGTTTCCCATTGCCTATATTCCCCAACTATTTTTCCCAATTATTCCTCATCAAAATTCTACATCTTCCTCTCTAAAAACCCTAAACTCTCCCTTTTCCTATAACCATATAATTCCTACCTTATTTCAAAACCCTAAAACATTTCTATGCCCCTTTCCCTTCCCTAATTTCCTCATTTTATTTCCATTGTTCCCATTTCCCTAATGCTTCCCTTTTCCTAACAATTCCCGTCATTTATGTCCCCTTGGTTACAACATTTTTATAAAGAGACAAAAAGTCAACAGTCAACTTTTGGCACACAGTTTTATATCAGCAAATATATATATTCCAGCCACCTTGTTGTTAGAGAACATGTCAGAGACCGAGTCAATATATGAGCAGGATTATGATAGTGACTCTACACCGGAGGTCAATGTGCCTAATGTGCCACAGAGGTATCACAAGGGTGGCAAGAGTGGACAGCATGTTAGGGAGGAGCCTAC
>APFE031033854.1:0-17172 GCA_000404065.3 Pinus taeda
CAGAATTCCAGACAATACAATATGCAAATCATGTCAGTTTGGTAAGCAAACCAGAACTAACTTCCCTGAGAAGGAAGGATCAGCTAGTAGGCCACTTGAACTTTTCCATATTGATGTATGTGGTCCATCTAGGAAAGGTCGCCTCGGGGAGAAGAATACTTTATATTATTCATTGACGACTATTCAAGGATGGTTTGGATAGGACTTATGAAGCACAAAGATGAAGCCTTCAAAAAATTAAAATCCTTCAAAGCTTTGGTTGAAAATGAATCAGATCACAAAATTAAATGCCTCAAGTCTAGTAGAGGTGGGGAGTTTAAATCAAATGAATTTTTCGGTTTTTGTGAAGAAAATGGAATAAGAAGGGAATTCTCTACAGTCAGGACTCCTCAGCAAAATGGAGTAGTAGAAAGGATGAATAGAATGATTCAACAAATGGCTCATGCTATGCTCGATGAGTCTGGAACTCCCGCAATTTTCTGGGGTGAAGCTACATTTGCTGCAGTTGTTATTCTCAACAAAAAAAATGTCCGGGTGAATGACACTCAAACCCCTCATGAGCTCTAGTATGGTGAGACTCCTTCGGTAAAATATTTCAAAATTTTTGGAAGCAAATGTTATCTCCAAAATACTGATGAACATCTTGGCAAGTTTCAACCTAGAGCAGATGAAGGCATTCTCCTTGGTTACTCTCCCCACAGCAAAGCATACAAGTGTTATAATAAAAAGCTTGGAAAAATCGTTAAAAGTATTGATGTAGTGGTTGATGAAGAAGAAAACACTCCTAGGCAGGTAAGATCTGAAGATTTCGAAGATGATGAGGACTATCCATCAACATAAAATTAGATTCATGATGAAGAAGAAACCTATGAATAAGAAACCCATGAGGAGCCTGAAGAACAAATAAGGATAGAAGAAAAGACTCCATCCAGATACGTTCAAAAGAATCATCCAGAAACTCAAATTTTGGGGCAGAAAGAGGCAGGTATACAAACAAGAAGGACAATTGCAGAAGCTTCAAGCTATTTGGCATTAATTTCCTCCACTAAACCACAAAATGTAAGAGAGACATGCAAGATGAATGCTGGGTCAAAGAAATGGATGAAGAACTTGAGCAGATCGAAAAGAATAACACTTGGGAGTTGGTTCCTAGACCAAAAGATAAGAATGTCATAGGGACAAAATGGATCTTCAAAAACAAGTTGAAGGAAATTGGGGAAGTGATTAGGAACAAGGCCAGACTTGTTTGTAAAGGGTATGAACAACAAGAAGGAATACACTTTGAAGAAGCTTTTGCTCCAGTTGCTAGACTTGAGGCCATTAGGATGTTCCTTTCTCTCTCTAGCTTTCAAAAGTTCAAAGTATTTCAAATGGATGTGAAATTAGGCTTTCTGAATGGAGACTGAGAAGAAGAAGTGTACATTGAGCAACCAGATGGATTCATCCTTTGTAATAATTCAAATCTTGAATGCAGACTAGAGAAAGCTCTCTATGGTCTCAAACAGGCTCCAAGGGCTTGGTACTATCGTCTAGAAAAATACCTTCATCAACAAGGTTTTTCAAAAGGATCAACAGATAGCAATCTTTATATAAAAATGGAAAATAACAAATTGCTAATACTTCTTGTGTATGTAGATGATATCATCTTTGGTAGCAATGAAGAAGCTATGGGTCAAAATTTTGCCTTGGTGATGCAGAAGGAATTCAAAATGTCTTTGCTTGGAGAACTAACATATTTTCTTGGTTTACAAATCCAACAGAATAAAGATGGTATCTTTTTATCTCAAACCAAGTACGTCAAGCAGATCTTGAAGAAATATGGCATGGAAGATTCGAAACCAGTATGTATTCCTATGGTCACAGGATGTAGCCTTAGTGAAAATGATGAATCAGCAGCAGTGCATCAACCAACCTATAGATCCATGATTGGAAGTCTACTCTATTTAACAGGTACCTGACCAGACATCATGCATGTAGTAGGAATGGTTGGAAGATTTCAGGCAAATCCTAAGGAAACTCATCTTCAGGCAGTAAAGAGAATTTTCAAGTATCTTCAAGGAACTCAAAACTATGGCCTATGATATCCTAGAGATGCGGATCTCACACTTCATGCTTATACAAACGCAGATTGGGCTGGAAGCGTGGATGACAGAAAAAGCACTAGTGGCGGTGCATTCTTTATGGGTTCCAGATTAGTATCTTGGTTCAGCAAGAAATAGAGCTCTATTGCATTATCTATAGCTGAAGCAGAATATGTGGCTGCTGCATCTTATTGCACCCAACTCCTTTGGATGATGCAAACCTTGCAGGATTATCAAATCACTTGTACTCCACCTATCTCCATCTTATGTGATAATACAAGTGCAATCTGCATTTCAAAGAATCTAGTCATGCATTCAAAGACCAAGCACATACCTATCAAATATCATTTTCTTCGGGAACAAGTGCTGGAACAAAAAGTCAAGTTGGAGTATGTTCCCTGTAAGGAACAAGTTGCTGATATACTCACCAAACCACTACCCAGGGAAACATTTGAATACCTCAGATAGAAGCTGGGAGTAGTTGATGCTTCATCCTGCTGTTGAAACTTGTCTATTTCAGAGAAAAGTTTTTGTACGCAAGTTGGATGAGGAGGATCCGCGTACATATGCCGGTTTATGCAGATACAATGGCGTATATGGAGGTTTGAAGGATATCAGTAGGGATAGACTCTGGTTGAAGATAGTATGATATGGGTCTGACAGAGACCATCTGGCACAGGTTCAAGGGGAGCAGATAATCTTCTAATGATGCATTGTTGGCATTACCTTAGAAGCTTTTGGTTCAAGTTCACAACTGTTGTTGGTTTCAGGTGGAACACACGCAAAGGGAGAACAGAAAGAGAACATGGTTGCTGATCTGAATAATGATTGACAGATGCTGCTGATAGTAGCTATTGATGAATTTCATAGTCTTGCTCTAGATATTTCATCTCTATGTCATGTATATCTTCTTTTTATCAAGGTCATGTAACGGCCTATTTTGGTTTCCCCACTATGCCTGGGATGAATGATGTAATGTAATTGGTTGTCATATGTTTCTGATGTATCCCCACTTGGTTGGATGGATGATCCCCACTTGGTTGGGTGATGGATGTATGTATAGAGTCTTTTGGTGATAGGAAGGTCATTTATGATGTGTAAGTCATGGTTCCTTTTAAAGAACATCTTTTTGCAGATCTTGCCTACAGTCAAGGGGAGCATGTTCAGCACAGCAGAGCAGAGATTTCAGCATGTACTCAGGGGGAGCATGTTCAGCACAGCAGAGCAGAGATTTCAGCATGTACTCAGGGGGAGCACAACCCTTTACCCTTGATGACAAAGGGGGAGAATGACTTTGAGGATCTTGGCGTTGCCATCAAGTCCAAAGGGGGAGATTGTTGGCATTATTGCACAGGTTTGGCGATATGGCACAGGTGTTGTCCTTGATGGCAACTCATTCTGACGACATATCACATTTCAGGCTCTCATAATGAAGGAAATCATATATGCGCAGGTTCACCTTAACGAAGCGCGTATACACGCGGGTTAGACGTTCCAAAGTTGTGTATGTGTATACATGCACTTTCCTACAAGGGAAAGCGCGTACATGTGGGAGAAATTATTTTTGGTCCATGGTATTTTGTCCTTGGTATTTGAACCTATGGTTTTGGACCTTGGTATCTCGTCTAATGTGTTGATCCCAAGTACTGGGTCCTTGGTATTGATTTGTTATGGTTTTGGGCCGTGGTATTGTGAAAGGCAAGACTATAAAAGAGGAAGAAGATCATTGGGCAAAGATCATCTGAATTGTTGAATATCTGATATCATGCTAGATCTAGAATACTGGTGATTGGGTTATGGTGCAGATCTGGATCTGAATGAAGGACGAACCTGAGCGTAAGAAAAAGGATAAGTTCTCTTGATGGGTCAAAATCTTAAGGCTTGAATAGTGGTATCTCTATATGATTTTGATCTGTGACATGTGGCGCATGCTTGATCTATAAATATGATAATCTGGGTTAACTAATGTCTGAATGTTTGAAAGAATGAATTATCCTTTATAGATCTGTACGCAGGTTCAGTGAAGCGAAGGCACGTATACATGCTGTTTTTGTAAGTGAAAGTAGTGTATACGCAGGTTGGTCTTGACACAGAAGCGTATGCACGTAGGTTTCTGAACAGTGAAGTAGCATACATCTCTTGATTTATGTTCTAGCTGCTTCTGTTTATTGTTGCAGTGTTCTGGGTTCAGACGTGGTGTGTGATTACTGTTATTGTGATCTGGGTACAGTTGTCAGAGAAGTGTTTATTTTGATTCAGTTCTGATTCATGAAAAGGTGATTGGTTGATGCAGAAATTCTTGATGTTATTTGTGGATCCAGTCTGAAAATTAATGAAACGTGGTCCCTGAAAGAAAAGAGAAGGTTGTAGCCTTCTACAGGTAGGAGCCTGCGTACTAGTATCCTAGCTAGTACAAGAACTAAGGGGGTTGTAGCTCCCTTCCAGGAAAAGCTGGAGAACGAGAGAGGGCTGTAGCTCTCTGCAGGTAGCAACCTGCGTACTGGTAAAGACTGCACCAGTACAGAAAGATTGTAAAAAGAAGTTTCTAATTAAAAAGAAGATAGAGACGAATTGCAGCAGGGGGTTTTCACCCACATTGGGTTTCCTCCTTATATCTTGTGTTCTTGTGTGTGATTGTCTTCTGCTCTGTTTCATTGTTTCTGGTACTGTCTATTTGATTCTGATACACAGATTAATGATCAACCTCTGTAAGATAAATTAAATTATAAGTCTGCATGGTATACACGGGTTTCCTTATCTGTGGTTGCGTATATACGTGGTTTTTACTAACTGAAGTAGCGTATATGATCTGGGTGTGAAAAAGAAAATATTTGACTTGATAATACTGATTCACCCCCCCTCTCAGTATTATTTCCAATAGAGATACCTCAGAGGCACCACTCAATTTGGTATTTGGTACAGACAGACGGAGGGAGTGAAACTTCAAGGCTTCACAGATGTAGATTAGGCAGGGATTCCATCTGATAGGAAGAGCACATCTAGGGGAATCTTCAGTATTGGGTCAGCAGTAGTTTCTTGGTACAACAAGAAGCATTGATTAGTTTCATTCGGTTTAGAAAAGTAGAGTACATGGATGTTATTCAAGCAACTTTTGAGGCTATCTGGATGAGGAAGATCCTTGTTGGGTTATTTGGTCAACAGATGGATAATGATTTACTGTGACAATGAGAGTTGTATCAAACCCTACGAGAATCTAGTTTTCATTATTGGTCCAAGCATATCGACATCCGATATCACCATCTATGAGATTGTGTGCTAAGGAGAATCATGTTGCTGGAATAAATTCCTACATAGGATCAAGATGAAAATATTTTGACAAAGGAAATATCAAGATGCAAATTCGAGTTTCACATAGGCAATATCGGGGTAGCAGATAACCCCTTTCTTGTTGAGAGGGAGTGTTTAAAATAACAACAAGAAAATCCTAATTCAATTTTGTCCTTGAATTAAATTGTAATTCTAATTCTCATAGCAACTTGTAATAGTTAACTAAGTTAATTTGAATTAGTTACCTCAGTTAATTTGAGTTTGGATTCTATCTTGAGTCATGTAGAGTGGTTCCTAAATTTTAGGGGCCCAGGTTGAGTTCTTTTGAGTTGTAATTATTTAATTCAATTTAAATGAGTTAAACTGGTTTCATTTGGTGGAGGAATTAGTGGGAGATCCAGTAGTGGGATGTAACCAACACTAGTCAAGCAGTAAACTGAAGATTCACTCATAATTAACTCATGCATGTCCGCTTAGAGAAAGACCCAATTGATATTGGAGTTCAGGCCTCATGGTACTATCAGTTGTATAATCATCTAAATTGTACAGGTGGTGTATGAAATTAGAGGAAGGCCTATGATGGATTGCAAATCTATGGATGAGGAATTTCCCAATTAAATATGGGTTAATTCCCTAGGAAACTACGCAAGGAAATAGGAGCTTGGTAGGCAACAAATTTGCCTAAGTATTGGCTTGAGCTAGTTTGTGAAGTAGTGAGATAGATTGAGATAATGCATAGGTTGCTCAGGCTTGTGAAAAGTATTGTAATCTTCTCATATTTTATGATTAATGCAATATAAAGATCACAAGGGTTTTTAGTTGTGGATTTCCCCAGAAAATTATTGTGTTATGTGCGATTGAATTCTTTCTCTTTTATGCTTCATGATTTCACCGATCAATTATTGTTTCCGTTGATGAGTAGAGTAGATTCAAGTTAATTGTTTTAGCATATTACAGTATGTAGTTTGAATCTACAAGGAATTTATACATGAGGATGGGATTCCTTTTATCTGTAACTTAGAAACTCTAAGCACTTTTTAAAAGGGATTTTAAGTTGTCGATAGGGACTAAAACTCAGATCTAGGATATTTGGGGGTTTTCTTTTCAATGTCTAGTCGTTGTATTTGAGGCGGAGCTTGCACTATTATAGCTCCTTCCTCCAGTGGAAGAGTTCATAGTATTGAAGAGATTGTTGGAGATTCATCAAGAAACAGAGCAAGGGAATCAATTTTATTGATTGTATTTGCAAGTACTTTTATTTGTAAAATGCAAATAATATTCTTTTCGATGTCAGATTTGTGTTTATTATTTCATATTTAGCATTTTTGTTGATATGAGAATGATTTTCCTTTTAGATCATCTATCTGATCTATTGGTCTCATAGATTTGTTATTGATTTCCATTTTGTTCAAGTACTTAAATCAAATTTCTAAGTAAATATTTACTCAAAATTTTTCCATCTAAAATTGATTTAATTTTCATTAGAATTAAGTGATTTTTTTCCTGAGTTTTAGCAGTGTTGTCATTGCTACAACACCCTCCAAAAATTTAATTACATTCCAATTTTGGAGCTTACTTCACTGTTGTATCTAGCATTGCTTCGGTTGTGAATGAGCACACTCTAAAGGTATGAAGCTTTCTCCTTCAACCTTCAAACTTGTGACATGCACCCTACTTTTCCCATTTGAGTGCATGAGAACACTCCGAAGGCACGAAGCTTCATCCTTTAGCCTTAGGACTTGCACTATGTTCCCTCCTTGGTCTCTTGATCACATGAGAACACTATGAAGGCACGAAGCTCCATCCTTCAACCTTCAAGAGTGCGCCCTGCGCCCTCCTTCTCTCCCTTGAGCGCACAACACACTTGGGAAGCCTGAAGCCTTCTCCTTCATTCATCGGACTTGCATGATGTGCCCTACCTTGATTGCCTAATTCTCTTGAGTGCAAGAGCACATGTCAAAGCCCTAAAGCCTCTTCCCTTCAACCCCATAGCCTTTTGAAATGCGCCCTTATGCCCAGAATCTATCCTTGCTCTTTCCAAATGCCCTGGTAAGGCATGAACAAAAAAATTTCATAAAACATGTTAGAATAGGACGTTGATGGTTGATGGTTGCTTGTCATGAGTGGTTTCAATTACATGTATTCCAGAAACAACATGACAAGCACACATGAAGAAGATTGGGTAAAGAAGGAAAAAAATGAAGTTACGAAGAACAAAGAACACATTGAAGTCTTAATGATCATAATACCTTGAAATCTATATAAGATCAAAGACACTTTAGAGGGTGAAGACATCGATGATCTAAAGATGTATGAAGAACAAGACACAATTGATAACCATGTCACCATTAGAGAAATTCCATGTCATCAATCATTATTAGTCCTAGTCATCGAAAATAGTGACATGTTGTGTCTTCGTCATATGATGATGTGGAAGTTATGATGTAATGATCTAATTATTTTAAGACAAATAAGTGGAAGTCCAAGAGTCATGGGTATCCAAAAGACATGTAATACCAAGAGTCATATGTAATTCCAAAGGTCATTTGGAAGTTAAAAGGTTGTAGAAGTCCAATGATCATTAGGAGTTGGAAAGTCAAGAGTCATGTGGATGTGAAAGGTCATGCCTCAAGTTATTAAAGAATCCTCATTACTCATGCAAAGGAATTTTAACCTTGGCTTCTTCCACAAGGCATTAGAGAGATAGAGTTAGTACTTTTGGAGAGCAAGTAGTGGCTCTAACGTTCCATTATTGGAGCTAGTGATGTTCATTGTATTTATGTACCTTGGAACATTCACTTAATATTTGAAGTCTTTCGGACAAAACATTTTCATACATGAATTATGGATGTTTTAAGACTATTCTTTGAATTTTTATGATTCATGTACACTTGTAGATGTATTGAAGTAATAAAACTATTTCAGTGACTTTAGTGCTTAACTTATTGGAAATGTGTTGTCATGCTTGTAATGATTGTCATATCTATGTGAACTATTTCGCTTGATGTTCGAAAAGCCTTTCTCATGTGTGCGTGTCTCCATTAGGGTAGTACTATTACTTCTCTCTTAGAGGCTCACTTTATTTCCCCTCTTCAAAAAAATAACCTTGATACATCTGCAATCAAACATTCACAAGGCACACTTTCTTGCTCATTGAAAAACACATGTGTGCATCTCTCTCATGCTAACTACTAAAGCCAAGGCATATCTTTAAGTAAATGGTAGGAGGGCCATATTCCGGATGGTATTCCTACACCAAATAGTGTGAGGTCTAATTGGGACCTCATATTAGGGGCATCCCTTGTATGTTGGGGGGTATCCAACACCATCAACATTCTCGCACTAGAAGGAGGGTCGCCATTTTTTAATGGCTGATAACTCTACACACCCTATTCATTCTTATTTTGGAAAATGTAGCAACATTCTGAGCACCATTCCAACTCGTATTCCTATAGTAGGAGTGTCTTCTGAGCCTGGTCTAGAGTTGGTATACATGGTTATCTACAAACAACTCTAGGAACTTTGACCTATAACTCGTCGGTTTGAAAAACCTAGCAGTTTACTTCCTATTATGCATAATCTCCCACATCACCCTAAGAAGAAAGAAACAACTCGTACCAATGTATTAGTTTCAACAATGGGTGATTTGGATTTTTCCACTCTCTCGAAGAGCTAGTAGAGTCCTCATAAGACACAATTCAACAAGATACACTTCCACCCATTAACAAAGGGTATGAGGAAGACATTTTAATTTCTGACGATATTTTTAATGGTTTAGACAATAAAGGAGAAGGCTCATTAGATTCTGAAAAGGAGGAGGGACCAAGAGACAAAGACATGACTGACCAGGACCTTGATTGGATGGTCCAAGGGCCTCTTTCTCTCTGGATAATCTTCATATGCTACCCTGACATCTAGAAACATTGTTATCAAAGTTTAATCCAAATAAGAAGACAGAGGTAGAAGATCACATTGACAATTTCTACATGCATCTATGGATGTTGGAGGTATGGTACGATGATGTTGCTTATAGGATTTTTCCTTTTACATTAGAAGGTATAGAAACAACATGGTACCATAGTCTGCATTTCAATTCATTACACAGTTGGAGTGGTTTAAAAAAAATATTTTTTTTCGGATAAATTTGTTGATGATAAGACTTGTGCCATGTTATTGAAAGATATCGGAAATAGTAAGCTAGCGGAAAAGTAGAAAGTGAATTACTTCAATCAAAAGTTGAATCACATCTTGAAAAATCCTTCCCCAGGCACGCAACTACATGATTCAATTATTATTGATTATTATACAATTTCCTTTCCCATGAACATTTCCTTGTTCATTAAAATATATGCAAAGGAAACATTAGCTCAAAACTTTGCAAAACCAATTTTTGTGGAAAAGGACTTGTGTACTATTAAAGTTATTATTGATGATGATGAATCAAAAGACTCCAAGGAAACTAGCAGGAAGTCTCAACCTTATTCAAGTAAGGCTAAAGAAAAGGATTCATCAGATATTGAAAGCTTGACCAAGATAGTAAAATCAATTACAAATGAAATTTTAGAATTAAATAGAAGGTCAAGCTAGACTTCTACTAGTAGTAAGCCTTCCAAATATTTTACATTCTGAAGGAATACCAACAACAACAAAAATAAACCTACCAAATCTTCCAATAGTTCAAATGTTGTGTTGAATATTGAAAGTATGGGTATAGACAATTATTTTTCTTTCCACTAGGAATATCATTTAGGAAAGAAATTCTCGCAATGGAACCACAACATGAATGCTCTGGCTGCACACATTGTGGATCCCTTATTAGTAGATGAGTAGTTAGAACAAATGGAAGAACCTGCAACAATTGAAGAAAATACAAGTATTGGATATACAATGAATGATTTCAATTTCATTCTTTAAGTTAACAAGAAGAATGTTGAATAACTACCACAAAATGACCCCACCCCCTCAAAAGAAAAATGGTCGATATAACTTGAGGAGTCAAGGGCCCATTTATTAACAAGAAGTGACGAGACAAAAATTGAAGGAACAACTCTTAAGAAGGATCTCACCACCAGTTAATCCTGCTGAAAATGCACAAAGTAAGTTTGGAAATGATATCGCTTCTAAGAACAACTCCTCTAGTAATAAAAGTAATTTTATCACTTTGGAAGTGTTAAACAAAGCCACTCTTCCAGACACTTACACACTTCCTGCTAAAGGTGAAACCATTGATTATAACATAGTTGAAGATTTAAAGAGAGCTCAAGGCAATATTTCCATATTTGAGCTCACGAAGATAGCAGGCTAGCGTGAACTGCTCGTCCAAGCCTTTTCACAGCCTTCGCCATGTGACAAAGCTTCTACCTCTCATAAGGTGTCTATTAAGTCTTTTGGTTCCCTTGAATCTATAGTTAATGTTGTAACATTAGATGTTAACACTCTTTGCCCTCCATTTTTGTTAACTTTTGAAATTTTTAATTACAGTGTCCATAATTGTTTAGTCAATTTTGGTGCATTTGTGAATGTAATGCCAATATCTATTTCCAAGAAAATGAACAGTAAATGGGATAAAAATGATGCTCAAATCATTCAGTTGGACAGATCTATTGTCCAAGATATTGGTGAACTCAAGAATGTTCTTATTTGATTATCATACAATTATTGATTTCATCAATGTATAAATATTGTAATTGTGGACATCCCTGAAGCCTGCGGTGTGCTTGTGACTAGAGATTGTTCTATTAAATTATAGGGTATTTGGCTATAGATTGGTCACATTTATGGCTTCCATACAAGGTGAGAAAAAACCATATTTGAGTGGAAAGTGAGGCATACATGAAATACATCGTGACACCTCTTGAGGGCCACAATGAGACTGTTGCCTTTGCTAATTTAATATTTGGAAATTGTTTTTTAGAAACCAACCATGTGTTTGATCAAGCAGAACCATCACCCATTCCACCATATACATAGTTGGAGCTCTTTCCCTATTCTCCAACTGGTGCAAATGAATCTTGTAATACAGATGTACATAGTAATAGTAATAACAATATAGGAATCAAATTATTAGTTAATAATATTTAGATTTTATACTTTGATGGTTCTAACACGTAGGATGGCTCTGGAGATAGTTGCATACTTGTGGACCCATGTAACAAGAAGCATATCTTTTCATTCCGTTTGGATTTCGAGTGTACAAATAATGTTATCGAATATGAAGCACTCATATTGGGACTAAATAAAGCCTTCGATCTGAAGGTAGAAATTTTCAAGGTAATTAGATATTCAAAGGTGGTCATTCGTCAAGTATGAGATACTATCCACTGTGTTTCATGGATCTTAAAAACTACCAGTAGGAGGTATGACGTCTAATTAACTATTTCAAAGCTTTTAATATCATTTTTGTTCCTAGGCTTAGATATGTTGCAGTAGACGCATTAGCAAATGTAGCTGCTAGAATGTCGCCATTAAGAAATGGGTTTTCAATTGAGATTATATATAAACCATATGTGCTTGACAATGTCACTAACTTTCATCTTTTCAATGACGACCAACATATACTACATTTCATGGCTAGTGTGGACATATTTAAATATGATTCCATAGATGAGGATGAGCATGATAAGGCTTTGTAGGAAGCATCTAATGTGATGAAAGGTAACATTATTCCTAAAGGTGTGGTGTCCATGGAAAATTTATATGACCTTCAAAACCAATTTAGGGGACTAACCAATACCAAGACCTAGAGTTTGAAGTTGTTATCTAAACAAGTCAATCTAGGAACTTAAGAAGATTTGAAGTATGTAAGCATTGGTACATGTTGTTCTCCACAAGAAAGACAAGAATTCATTCACTTATTCAAATAGTACTGTGATGTGTTTGTATGGACATATGGTGACCTAAATGCATTTGATACTCGTATTATCTAGCATGTCATTCCCATAAAAGATGGGGTAAAAAAATTCCAGCAGAAACTAAGGAAAGTTCATTCAACGTTGGAGCCCCTAATGCAAAAGGAATTGAGAAATCTATTACACAAATCCAGTTCCAAGTGAACAAGATGGCTATGTAGTACTTCTTAGGGAAGATTAATTTCTTGCAAAAATTCATCTCTATTTATGCTTAGATAGTTAATCCTCTACAGGAGATGATCAAGAAAGATGCGTCTTACAAATGGGACAAAAGGGACAAGGATGCTTTCACTCATATTAAGCAGGCCATCACTGATGCACTTGTGCTATTTAGTCTTGATTATGGAAATTTTTTCATCCTTTATACCTTTGCTTTAGATTCATCTGTTGCAATCATATTGAATCAAAAAGATACTGAAGGAAATGAACAACCTATTTCTTTCATGAGTTTTGGTTTACAGGGGTCAAAACTAAACTTTCTTACCATTGAAAAACAAGTGTACGATGTATATAAGGAAGTCAAATACTTTAGGCCCTATCTTTTAAAATATCACGCGATCATATTTGTGCCTCACCCATCAGTAAGAACACTCTTTGTACAACAAGAGATGGGTGAGAAGAGGGAAAATTAGATGACTTGCTTACAAGAATATGATCTAGATTTTAAACCAGTTCATACCATAAAGGGTCATTTCCTCTGTCAGCTAGCAGCCAAAGCAAGATATGCTCCTGAGAAATATCTTTTAGGTTGGGAGAAGGAGATAGAAATGTACAATGTTGAACATGTTCCCTAGTCCGTGTATATAATGCCATGGTATGCTGATATACAACAATTCCTAGATCACGACACCCTACCCCACATTTATCAAACAAACAAAAGAGGGAAATTTGCTTAAAGGTTTTATCCTACCATCTTGTTCATGGAGTTCTTTTCAGAAAGCACCACAATGGTGTCCTACCAAGATGCCTTGGGCCACAAGATATAAATAAGGTACTTAGAGATTTGCACGATGGACCGACAGATGGCCACTATGTGGGAGACATAACTTCATATAAAGTGATGAGGGATGGTTATTACTGACCCAATCTATTCAAATATTCTCACGCTTACATCTGAAAGTGCCCAACTTGTCAAAGATGTGCTAGTCGAGATTAGAGGTCAATCACCCCACTGCTACCAGTAGTAGTTGAGGAACCATTCCAATAGTGGGGCCTAGATGTTATCAAAGAAATATTCCCAGATCTGTCAAACAAACACCAATATATTTTGAAAACAAGGAATTATTTCATTTGGTGGTCAAAAGAATTTCCCTTGAGATAAGTAAATGTCCAAGAAGTCATCCACTTTTTGCAACATAATATTATAGCCAGGTTTAGCATTCCAATGTCACCTATCTTTGATAATGAAACTTATTTTTTTTCATTGAAACTTTATGAATTCACATTAGATAATGGGATTGTATTGAAGCATGCATATAATTACTACCCATAGGGAAATGGTTTGGCTGAATCAATAAATAAAAAACTCATTTGCATAACTCGGAAAACCATCTTCTCTAAATAAAGGAATTGGCACAATGCTTTGACCAATGCATTATGGGTTGACTGTGTAACTCCTAATCCTTCCCTTAAGACGTCATCTTACTTTATTGTTTATGGTAAAGAAGCTATCTTGCCCCCAAACCTATACCTCCCAACATTGCAACTCTCCCAAGAGTCCCAAGGTAGACCTTGCCTTTTGATTCAGAGCAGGAAATACACTTTACTAAAACTCGAGGGGCCAAAGAGAGATTTGTTGTTCATCAAAACCATGTTAAGAATTGGTTCGAAAAGAAATCCGATGGGGCAAAGAGTTTTGAGGTGGGTGACCTAGTACTAAAGTGGGAAAAATCTCATGAAGAAAAGGGAAAACACACAAAGATCCAACCTTTGTGTCGCCAAGTGTTTTTGTTGCTACAACACCCTCCAAAAAATTCACTACGTTCAAATTTTGGAGCCTGTTGTTAAGAAATGGCAACAAGAAATTCCAGTTTAATTTGTCTTGAATTAAATTGAGAATTAAAATCGAATTCTATTCTCATAAGAACCTGTAAATAGTTAATTAAGTTTAATTAACTTAATTAGCTTAGGAATTTTGAGTTGGAAGTCTTTCTGAAGTCATGTATATGTTCTCCCTAAGTTTTAGGGGTCCAGTATGAGTTTAATTGTGATTTGTAATTAGATAAATCAGTTTACTGAGTTAACTACAGTTAAATTAGTTCCAAAATGTTTATGGAACTAATATAGAGTTAACATTCAATTGGTGCACTAATGCATCTACTAGTGCTACTCCAGTTAACTGAAGATTCCCTCATCAGAAACTCATGCATGTCGATTCTGAGAAAGACCTAGTTGTGACTAGAGTGCAGGGACAATGTACTGTAAGTTATATGATTTACTGAGTTGTATAGATCATGCATGCAATTAGGAACTAAACTTAGTTTGGATTGTGCAGTTTTGGATACATTGGATTCCCATTAATATGGGCTATTCAACCATAGGAATTGTGCAAGGAAATAAGGGCTTGGAGAGTAGCAGAAGAGGCTAAGGGATTTGGCTTGAGCTTTCTTGTGAGCTAAGAAATTTGAGCATACTTGTGCGGAATTGTTCTAGTGAGAACAAACTTTGTATCTTCACTCATATTTATGATATATGCAATATAGATAGTGGGGTTTTGAGAAGTGGCTTTCCCCAAACACATCTTATGTTATGTGCTATTGATTTATCTTCTTCTTGTTATTATTGGTTTCATCAATCTATTGACTTCTGTTGGTTGATAGTAGAAGCATATTCTTGTCCTATGCTTTAGTACATTGCATGAGCTTGTGAATCTACATGATTTCTACATGGCATCAGAGCTAGATTTGTAGAAATTTTCTACATGGTATCGGAGCTAGATTTGTAGAAAATTTCGACATGGTGTCAGAGCTAAGAACAATATACTAGAGGATATTTCGAATTTTTGAGTTTTGGGTTACAGGTGAAATTCAAATTTGCAATACATACTTCAAGATCAACAGATGGCATTCTATGGTTTGCAGCTTGAGAATGCCTTGGAAGGAAACTCAAATTTTATAGTCTAGAGGGATAAAATGGAAGTTGTGCTAGAGGATAATGACTTGAAGGAATTTGTTGATCAAGAAATTCCTAATCCAGCAACATCAGATGCACAAAATTTGGTCGAATGGAATAAGTGTGTTGCGAAAACAAGGTGGATAATCCTTGAGGGAATTCGAGACCACATTGTCTCGAGTCTCCATGGTAAGGAAACTCCATATGCTATGTGGAAAACATTGACGGACTTGTATCAGAACAAAAGCTTCCAAAGGAAATTGGCATTGAAGGACAAACTTCAAAAAATCAAAATGGAGAAAGGTGAGACTATTCCAAAATACTTGACCAAGTTCACTCAATGTCGTGATGAACTTGGAAGTGTTGGAATCACGGTTGCCAAGGATGATATGGTGAGTCTTGCTCTTCTAAGACTCCCAAAGAGTTGGCATAGTTATTAGGACTCTGTCAATGATCAGGATAATTTGCCAGATTGGGAACAACTGTGGTCGGATTTGATGCAAGAGGAGATCGAGAGGAACACCATGGATTGCTCTTCATCAAATATTGATGATGAAGAGAACTATGCCTTAGCAATTAAGGTGAAGAAGGGGAAAGGGAAATCTTCCCATTCCAAATTGGATTCTTATCATGGAGGTAATAAGAAATACATCACGAAAGTTAAGTGCTTTCATTGTCATGAGCTGGATCATTTTGCTACAAATTGTCCAGTCAAGAAGTCCAAGAAGAAGCCCTCAGGAGGAGATGCGGGTGAGGCTTTGGCCTCTCAATTCGAATTGGACCTTTTCCTCATTTCATGCATGGTGTCATCAATGATGGGAAGTGTATGGTACTTAGATAGTGGAGCTTCATTCCACATGACTGACAACAAAGAGTTATTCAGTGACCTAGAGGAGAAAGATCTCCAGATGCATATCGATATGGGTGACGATGGGAAGTATATTGTTACTGGATTGGCTAGGATTACTTTTCAAAGGGAGCATGGGGCTCCACTCACCTTAACAAATGTTATGTATGTGCCCAAGCTGAAGAAGAACTTGGTATATTTTTCCATTCTTGAGGATAGAGGCTATGATGTGATCTTCTCGAAAGGAAAGACGTTCATTCAACACATAGTCATGGGTCAGGTAAAGAAGATAGTGATTCAGGTGAAGAATCTCCAAACGTTGGAGGTAGAGGAGTGTGCTGCTTTGAGCACAAAATAAAAAAGGGTGCAGAGTCAAGACATTGAAAAGTTGTGGCACAGGTGATTGGGCCACTTGCATCATGGAGCTTTGAAGGTATTGTAGTAGATCTCTACTTGTCACGTGGAATGAGTCGATCTTGTGGACAAGATAGACCTTCCTAGAATCTAAAGAAGACCTAATGACAAGAAAACCAACTATACACTATCTTTCTCTAAATATGCTTTTATAAATAATGGCAAACAAGTGTGTTTAGGGCCTACCTTATGTCCAACGCAAGTTTGGGGATGCCCTCGCTCCTTCGATCCAAATGAGCTCCTTTGTCGCGAACCTACAAACACAAACAAGGCAAACAAATTAAATAGCACCTGAAAAGCCAATATCATAAAACATATTTAACATGAAAGTCAAGGAGTCCATGAAACAAATAACATGAGATACTTGTTGAGAAAAATGAGTCTGATTGTATTAATTCAAAAGAAGAAGAACCTTACAACCTTTGCCTTGACGCTGTACAAGCTCCTCCGAGGGTCCAACAAGAAGTCTCCTCTACTTTGACAAGTTTCACTCACTCCCCAATGAAGCCAAAAAGGTATGTGA
>APFE031033862.1:0-11087 GCA_000404065.3 Pinus taeda
AAAGGAGAAACGAACCAAGTTGGATAGTAAATCTGAAAAGTGCATCTTTATTGGGTATAAGTATGGTTTAAAGGGTTATAAGCTTTGGAACCCAACAACAGGGAAGGTTGTGTACAACCGAGATGTGGTGTTCAGAGAGGTGAAAGATGTTATTAAACATGAACTCCAACCAAATGAATCTGAGAAAAAAGAGTTTGAGCTAAAGGAGGAAGAATCAGACTCTACAGTAGAGGAGGAATCAGAATATGAAGAGCCACAAACTCCGGGGGTGAGAAGATCAGTTCGTGAAAGAAGGCAGCCAGAAAGGTATAGTCCATCTTTGCTTTTTGTTCAAATTTTTCTTTATCTATTACTGATGATGATCCCAAAACTGTGAAGGAAGCATTAGATTCAGAGGATGGAAAACTATGGAAAGAGGCCATGGTTGATGAAATGGCATATTTTCACAAAAATGAGGCTTAGGATCTGGTGGAGTTGTCGGCTGGAAGGAAACCCATTGGCGGCAAATGGGTGCTCAAAAAGAAGACAAATGCAGAAGGAAAAGTGGAGAAATACAAAGCTCGGTTGGTAGCAAAAGGTTATTCCCAGGTGCTAGGAATTGATTTTGGTGATATTTTTTCTCCTGTTGCCTAGGTAACTTCTATTAGGTTACTTTTATCTGTTGTTGATGCTTTTGATTTTGAGGTAGAACAGATGGATGTGAAGACTGCATTTCTTCATGGGGATCTAGAAGAGGAGATCTAAATGAAGCAACCTGAAGGCTTTGCAATGAAGGGTAAGAAAGAACTGGTATGCAAGTTAAAGAAGTATCTGTATGGGTTAAAACAATCACCAAGGATGTGGTATTAGAAATTTGATACATTTATACAGGGACTTGGCTTCACCAGAAGCAAAGCAGATCATTGTGTGTATTTCAAATTAATTGGTGACCGTATTATTTATGTGGTCTTGTATGTGGATGATATGTTGCTGGTTGGAAATGACAAAGAAATTATCTAGGATTTGAAGTCCCATTTTTCCTCCAAATTCAACATGAAAGATATAGGTGTTGCAAACTATATTTTGGGCATGGAAATTAAAAGAGATCGGACAAAGAGGAAGCTTTGGTTAAACAAGACGAAGTATATTGAGACAATATTGCAGAGATTTAATATGCAGGATAGTAAACTGGTGAAGGTTCCTATTCTTGTAGGTGTAAAGTTATCTGCTAAATAGTGTCCCAAGACACAAGAAGAGGAACAGGACATGTCCTATGTTCCATATGCAAGTGCAGTCGATATCCTGATGTATGTGATGGTCTATACTAGACCATACATTGCACATGCAATGGCAGTATTGAGCAGGTTTATTTGAAAACCAAGGAAGGAGCAGCAGACAACAGTGAAGCGGGTTTTCAGGTATTTTCTTGGCACTAGTGACTATGGTTTGTGCTACCAAGGAAGACCAAGATTGCATAGAGTGTTCGATATTCACGGATTTGTTGATTCACATTGGGCTAGAGATCTGGATCAAAGAAGATCTACTAGTGGGTATGTGTTTAACCTATTTGGAGGTGCAGTCAGTTGGATGAGTAAGAAACAATCTGTAGTGGCACTATCAACTACAGAGGCAGAATACATGGTAGCCACTCATGCAAGCAAGGAAGGAGTTTGGTTGCAGAGATTATGTTCAAGTATGGGGTTAGTATAGGGAGCTATAAGGATAGACTATGACAGCCAAAGTGCAATTTTATTTGAAAATAACCCTCATATCATTCAAAGACAAAGCACATTGATGTTCAGTATCACTTTCGAGTGATATGATAGAAGACAAAAAGGTGTTTTGGTAAAGGTGGACACTTTGAAGAATATTGCATATGCATTAACAAAATTTGTGAGCTCTGAGAAGTTCTCTTCATGTAGAGAAGCAATGGGCATTCCAAGGTTGGATGAATGACTAAGCTCTCCCGTGGCTCCCTGTGGAAAGAAAAGAACAAGTGGGAAAATGTTGGGTTGTGTTATATTCTTTCCACAACTAGTCGACGTAGTTAACTGGGGGGTTAGAAGGGGGACCGAGCCCCCCCTTCATCGCGCCGATTTCATATTGTGGGGGGGGGGGCCGGGGGGTCACAGGGGTTGAGCGGTATAGGTAACCCCACTCTATGGGGTCCAGGGCAGCGCCCTTGAAAATTTTGTTTTTGGACCCTATATTAGGTTGGGCGGACCTACCTATGATTTTTGCATGATTTTTCACACATGGTTTTGGATGTGATGGTTTTCAGTCCATGGTATTGGATGCTTCGGCATGTCTAAATATGTATTGTAACATTGAAAGGAACATAATGAAAAATTAAGATGGTAGTCCCGATTTTGGGATCTAGGGGAAAATATCTGTGTAGATGTGTTTTATGTGTTATTCTCTCACATTGTTTATTTTCTGTGTTTTAAAATTCATATGCAGGTAATTTCTATATGGGGTTAAAACCTACAAGAGAGACGATTAGAGATATACTTGATATCAAACCAGCTACTTGATTGATCATACTTTCCTGCTTCCTTATTACTAAGTGAACTTGCTGTAATGAACCTATCCAATTGTAAGATGAAATCTGCTACAACTTAGTTTGATTCTGAAAGCATTGAATTAGTTGTTGATTTGTTTGAATCAATTTTCCTTCATTTTGTTAAATGATGTTTCCATTTATTCGCACTTTCCTCTAATGCATAAGTTCCCATTAGATACTTTGACACTGCTTTAGAAAAGGCTTTGATATGAAAACAAGTAGGTCTCCTCTCCACTTGAAAAGAGGTTTCCAAACTATTCGAGACATGATATGGTGACACAATGTAAGAAACATTGAACACTAACTTTCCCCAATATTGACCTGTATCCCTGAAACTGAAAATAAACATACCATCTGAAACAAGTCTCTGATTAGACTCACATGTACCATTCCCTACAATACACTGCTAATGATGATAGTTTCTAGAATTCAGTAGAAAGAATGAGTTGAGAGTCATTCTGTCTTTAAGAAGATGTTCATAAGACATCAAATGTATCTCATGTTTCTTATCATGTTTATGAATAAGATTTCTTAGAAAATAATTAACCACCTTAAACAATTGATCTATAAACTGAATCTCTCATTCACAACAATCATCCTTATGTTGTTCCTTAATAAACACGAGTACATATTTACTTGTACTTATTAACTGCTTAACTTGATTTGTAACAATTAAATCGAAGTTTGATTTTACTTTATGTTCCTCAACAATGAATTCAACCCTTTATTTCTTTAGGTGATATTTATGTTCTCTTCTGTAAAACACTGCATCTCTATCATAAAGATAAGGACTTCCTAAGACAACTCCACATATGTCTATTGGGACCACATATAACTCCACTTAATCAATGTACTTAGATGTAATTGCATATTTTAACCAACACTGCTTTGTGACATGTATCTGAGTTGATTTATTGATCCAATCTAATGGGTATGGTCTTGGATGATTCCGTGTCTCCAATCCCAATTGATTAACTATATGTACATATATTAAATTTTCTTGCGATCCACTGTAAATCATTGTGTCAATATGCTTAGAAATTATCCTTATGTTAAACAATTCAGCTCTTTTATCCTCATCTGAAGAATTTATGTTGGAAGAAGATACAATAGTTTTCAAACCTGAACCAGTTTTAGAAGTTTTACTTATCGTAACCATAGTAGTTATCCTCCTTTCATCACCTAAATCTGAACCTAGATATTGTTGGATTCTACAATGGCCTACTTTTCATCCTTCACCTTAAGGAAATTTTTGGGCTTAAGTTCTTGATCAAGTTTCCAATACTTTGATTCATCATGACTGATTCTCTGGAAATGAGAACAAGTAGGTCTTTCCTTCTGAACGATTGCTGATTTCTTTCTCTTCAAAAATTTTCTTCCCCTTACTGTCACTAGAACCTTTGGTTTCCAACTCTTTGGATGACAGTGAGGAAAACTTGAATGTCCTACCATCTAATTCAATATGTATGGCTTGAACACGCACCTCATCAAAATGATCAAGATTAAACATCAATAAAGTATGCTGCAAATATGAATGTAAACTTTCGATGTATTTTAATAAAGTTTCATGTGTATCCAATGAAATACCAAGCGCCAATGCTTTCTTTCTAAAATCTTGAGGAAACTCCTAAACACTCTGCCCTTTACCTTGCCTCAGATGCTACCAATCAATAACAACTTGCTGCATGTATCCTAAATGATAGAACTGTTTCCTAAGATCTTTTAAAAACTTAGACCATGAAGAGATCACTTTTCCTTTATGCTTTATATCCAGCTAAGTTTTACTTTCCCACTAGATTAAAGTTGTTCCCCCCATTCTAAGTGTAGCTAACTGAATTTTAGTTTCATCGCTAGACATGTTCTAAATATGAAAATACACTTCTAACTACTTAATCTGGTTATCTAGCTTTTCACGATTCATTTCGCCATCATAAATAGGTAACTCAAATTTCACATCAAGTTTCAAAAGAGATTTTTTTCTTAGGTTTCTTTTCTATTTCAAATTCTGCACTAGAAGAAGAAGAATAAGAAGATGATGATGGAGATGATGGAGGTGAAGGAGGTTTATCAATCTTCCCTTTACCATTGTCCTTCTTCGATGTCTTTGAATAAGAAGCTCCATCTCTTGCCTTCTTGTCTTTGTACAATTCTCCCAACATATGCTGCATAGTCGAGAATGCTTGCTGAAACTATTCTTCACTCATATTAGTTTCAATGTTTTCTCCTGCATCAGGTCCTGACATGGTCAATTTATGAATGACTAGTCACTTTCCAATATCTGGATTGATCTGCTCAAGAATTCCTTCTCCTTGTTGTGAATTTGACTTGGTTAGCATTCAATGGAAAATTCTACAAATGCAACCTGCTCCGATACCAAATTATATGATCTGAAATGATGATAGACTTAAACTGATATAGAATTGATTAGCCATTTATGATTTGAATGTTAACTGAAAGCACAGAAATCAAGGAAAACTACTTGAAAGAAGTATTTACGATAGCTGATTAAACACAAGATAGATGCATATCAGAAGTGAAAATAGTAAAACACAGTTATACCAGACAACAAGATTGATGATGGAGTTCATCCCTGATGGAATACGTCTCCGAGTCTTATTTTAAGATGGGAAATAGGCTTTATTAGGAATGAAAAGGAGTCGATTACATAGTGATTTAGTCAAATAGAACTTCAATACAGGCAATTCTGACCTTTGTAACTAGGAAGCTCTCTGAACTAGCTTTCCAATGCTTATGATTTCCAAAACCGACTCTGGATGCCCAAGATATGATCGAAACATTGACTGCCTCTCTATCTCAACCTTTGAATGACAAGTACCAAAATCACACAAAATCCTCACTGAGCTTCAAAATTTTGCAAATGTGCATTTATATAGTGGTTAAATGCATCATAACCATTGTTTCTCATTTGGGATGCATTAGCTGACTTTGAGGGTATGATTTAGGGTTTTAGGTGTGTCACTTAGTCACATTACAAGTTTGTTTAACAAATGTCAAATATAAATCCAAAATAACCATAGTATAACCACATAACCATTGGTGGTCAACTAACCGGGTAGAGGCAATTTGGCGATTTCATGTGACTAGCCATGGTCTAACCACAGGCTTCCACCTCCGTGGTCTATCCCGACAGTTCCAGCTACCCTCGGTGACTGTTGCCATGTGTCCGTGTTCTTCCCACATGGTTAACCCTAGCATCTTACCTCTAATGCGGTTGCAACCCCGAGACCTGGCGAATGACCATAAAATTTTCACATGTCACTGTATCTATTGCGATTAAAGGTTGTAGTCACTTCTACCCGACGATTTTGATAACCCACTAGTTAACACACACACTTGGTCACATGCTTAGACCTCTATGTGGTTAGCACTAACAGTTTATGCTATGGACTATTATTTGTATTGCTTTACAATGTTTATTGTTAGAAAGATTATATATTATAGAGCAATGGAACACATAGAATATTGCATAAATATAAACACAGAAAATGCATAAAACTAGAGAGACATAGATATACGTGGTTCACCTAGTTTGGGCTACGTCCACCCGAAACATCTAGTCCTTCCTTTCTATTATCCATCAAAATGAAGAGACACAACCTATAGTAGATCCGCTATAATATCCTCTGTTTCCTCTCACAGTCTCACCTCTCTATTTCTCGCTTAGAGAAATACACATCTATTTTCACAGCCTCAATACAATGCCCTCATACAAAGAGAGGGGTTGCCTTCTAGGGAAAAAAACCCTAAACTAAACATAAGTTCTACCGTCAGATCATCCTCCTAATGAACGGCTCAGATTGACTAGAAATTACTATAGTTTTACAAGGCAAATTTACATCTGTTTTTAGCTTCGGGGGCGCTGCCCCCGAGCCCCCGCCGGGGGACCGCTGGCCCCTGGACCCCCGCGGGGGGGACAAGTCCCCCTCGCGCACCCCCGCATGGAGGGGTGTACAAAACTTCCTGGGGTATACATCCGGCTGAAACAAAGACCTCTGAACAATCATGCTCCACACACAACAAGGAAGTCTATCTTTGGCAACTGGTATCATAATTAACTGTTTAAAATGGAACATTCATATATGATCCCTGGAGTCATGAGAATCTTGAGGTGGTCAAAAGAGAGATCTTTGTTAACATAGCCATGTAAATCTTAGAAGTCATGCTGATCCATAATTATTTCAATGTTTTCCATTTAAATTGAAATTGGGCACTGGCAGGCATGGAAATTGTAATTGCAACTAGCTGTAAATATTATTCAGTCCAAGGTCCGGAGGCACGTACATGATGCTTTGTGTTCGATAATTAATTGTAACGCTCTCTAGGTTGTCATAGATTCGTGCATCCAATTCCATCTATAAACTTTTATTATTCCATATATATCTGATCTCTACATAGGTTTATATGTTTAACTATTCCATAGATATCCATTTGACTACATAAAGAGGATTGAGAAATATATGAATGGCTAGCGAAGTAAACTGAGTGATGATCAAATTAATTCATTTATGGGTGGCTGTGTTGTCAAGGATGACATTGAGCATGTAGGGCTATATAGACTTATCATACATATGCCGAGAGAGTTTTTGGAGTCTTTGTCTGTGAATAAACTGTGAAAAAATCGAAGAATAACTTGAAATCGTGAAAACTAGGATACGAAAGAAGATGTTTGTATGGAATAACAGATTGAGGCTATGACACAAAAACTTGAAGAGTCGAAAGAAGGCTAAGACATAATCATGGTTTTTCACAAAAGTAAAATGACCTATAATCTATATATGTTCTCTGATTGTCGTGGATCATTAGCAGAGAGAGTCGACCATCCATTTTATAAATTAGAAGACAAAAGCCCTATTTATGTGACATCTTCGGCCCCTGTATTTCATGTGCAACTAGGTAAACTACACTTGCATGAAACGAACAATCGATAACTTGATCTAAAGTTGGGGATTAGGTGTGACTCAATCATCAAAACCTACCAAAATCTTGCATTATAGTTGGGGTGTAATACAAATGTTTGTTTTATTATGACAAGCTACTTCATTTTTCAACAGGTCAGAAATTTCTGGTGTTTTTAATTGAGTGGATTCGATAACATGAGAACCAGAGAAGGTTGACAAGTCCAGGTCACTCTATTTTCAAAACCAGTTTGGCGTTTGTAGTCGATCTTCTTGACCTATGGAATTTATGTATATAAAGAACTTGAAACTTTGGTTGTGGGAAAAAAATTTGAATTGCTCTATTATATCATATTAATCAGATAATGCAAAACTAAAAATAATATCGCAGAAATTGAAATAAAGCACTGTAATAACATAGAAGAACTAAAAAAATAGCAGCAAGAAAGTACAAGAGAAGAGCTTATCTTGAGTAGTTGTGGATTTGTGACTCGACATTTTTTTTATTTTACAGGTTGTATCTCTACGAAAATGAGAAAGCTCCAGGCTCCAGCACTGTGATGGGCATTGGGCATTCACTGCATAATATTCAAAATTCCAAATTCCCCCACATACCATTTGAGAATCGAGATTATGATAAAATTGGGACGAAATTTGTAGGAAATGGAAGTCAGATCATCATCGGATTGGAAAAAAAAATTAACGCAACGATAATTTTCATAAATATTAGAACTTCATAATAATTGCCTTACCAAACCAATGCTAAATTGCCAATGTTGACAATGTTGTGTCAATTAATGCATTGATGAGCTCCCCATTTTAATTGTGTGCCTTAATGATATTGAAATCTAGATATGTTGGCCAGACAAGATGGATATGGACTCTAGACTCTTAGTCCCGTCGCATTGATAATTACATAAATTCACGTAAGTTCTGGAAGCATAGAATGATACAGCACATCTAGGCCAACTCAGGTAAGCTAATAGTGGGTACCTATATTGTCAATTTAATATAAAATTTAAACAAATATAGATATGCTGGCTAGACAAGATGGATATGGACGCTAGACTCTTAGTCCCGTCACATTGATAATTACATAAATTCAGATAAGTGCTAGAAGCATAGAATGATACAACACATCCAGTCCAACTTAGGTAAGTTTTGTTGGGTCCCTATAATACTGGTGATTACCCCATTACTATGGTAGTTGTACCCCTTATTAATATTGTTGTGCCCCTATTGCCCCCATATTGTTATTACTGTGCCCCCATAGAATCCCTCTATTGTTATTTTTGTGGCTTTATATTATTAATTGTTTAGGTCGGTTGGGTTATATTGTGATCCATGACTCCTATATAGAAATGAGGTTTTGTCATTGTATCATCCAAGAATTGTTCATTTATGTAATGTAAAGGAGGTTTCCCCCTCGAAGAGGCTGAATTCTAAAGCGTTGATCTATCTTTTGAGCTGGTTTCATAACATTTGGTATCAGAGCTTTGGATTCTAGGGTTTCGCTGCTCTAAATAGGTCATCGTAGCATTTTTGCTATAACTTCTTTTCTGAAATGTTTCAGAAGTAAAAAAACAAACCCATTTGAGAAGACATCGCGCTGCATCTCAGGTCCGAATTTCATAGATTTTTGCGCTATATTTGCGGAGATATGATCTGAGGAAGTTGGTATTGTTGCAGACTCCTGAATTACATTCAAAACAGGTGACCTGGGGAAAATCGTCATAACTTTCTCTCTGAGCATCAGATTGAAATTTCACAAAAAGGTACAAAAAGAGGACGGACTGTAGTTTCGTTTCAATATTTTTCAGAGCCAAAGGTCCAAATAGTGACACGTGGCACTTCATACAAGTTCGCTCTTCTGGAAAGGTCTATAATCCGGTTACTGTGGGAGATTTGGCATAACTCTTCATTGGAGAATCCAATTGGGGTCATATTGGTGGCATTGGAAAGAGGACACAGAGGTCTACCACAGGTCACCATTTCAGAACTAAATGTTCTTAAAGTACAGAGATAAATCAGAGGCAATATCGAGCTCCTACAAAGAAAAAAAAGGTGTGTAGATTCTTTTAAATTTTTGCTTAAGATTGGTTTGAAATTTTATTTTGAAAGAATTCAAAGGGTTAGTAGAGCATTATTATCGGTAAATGATGCCCTGAGGAAAGAAAATGCAAACACCTAGTAAGGAACCTGAAAGCTCTAGCATGACTCATGAAGAAGAGGAAGAAATGCTACATGATATATCAAATTACAAGACCAAGTGCAAAAAATGTCAGCCTCACAAAAGCTAACAGAAGCTAAGATAAATGGCATGGAATCTAAGATAAAGGGCGTGGAAGCTAAGATGGATGATTGGAAGACAGATTTGAAGACAGACATGGACGATTTGAAGACAAATATGAATAAGTTGCTACAAGAAATGGTCACTAAGGGTGAAAGGGTAGTAAAGGAAACTCATGATGAGAACAAAAGAAATGTTAATCATGATTCCATAGACTCTAATGTGGGATCGAAGACCCATCATATTCCAAAAATCGATATGAGGAGTTTGATGGCAAGGATCCCGCAACATGGATATTATAGATGGAGCAATTTTTCGATCTCAGTAATGTGCAAAACACACAAAAGGTACGTATTGAAACTTTATATTTGGAACCAAATCAGTTTGTATGGTATCAATGGCTTTGCTCTCGTAAACAATTTATCACTTGGGCAATTTTTACGGAAGAATTGATAGCACATTATGAGGATACAAAAAGCAACACTTTTTTTAGCCAATTGATAAGTCTCAAACAAAAGGGTTCAATAATGGAGCACATTGAGGAGTTCCAAAAATTGAACATAAGGGTAAAATATATTCCAGAGGGGCATAGGATTGATGTGTTCATAGGGTATTTAAAGGATAATATCCAACATGATGTTCTCCTTTGGGAAGCTAATTCGTTAGAGAAGGCATTCAGGTTAGCATGAAAAATGGAAAGCAAAATTATGGCAACCAAGAAGCATACCACTCACAACTATAAAGATGGAAGTGTTTTCCCTAGTCTTCCACAACCTATAAGGTTGACACCACAACAATTGGAAGAAAAAAAAGCAAAAGGGCTTTGTTACAGTTGTGATAGCAAATATACACTAAGGTCCATAAGTGTGCTGAGAAGAAATTATTCTACATAGATTGTGAAGAGGAAGAAGAAAAGGAGCAAGAAAGGTCAAAAGAAGAGGATATACTCCAGGAACAAAGCCTAGATGAGAACAAATGAATCCGACGATATCTTGTAATGCATTGGCAGGAATTACCACTCCTCAAACCATCAAGATAGAAGGACAATCAAGAAGAAAAAGGTAATAGTGTTTATTGATTCAGGAAGCACCCACAATTTTATTCATTGTAGGGTAGCAAAAGAATTGAATTGCTTCCTATAGCCAAGCACTAGAGTGTCAAGTGATGATTGCAATGGAGGAACAATAAATTGCTCTGGAAACTGCCATAATATCAAGCTATCCATGGGAGAATATGTATTGACTAGCCCAATGCTTTCCATTCCAATGGGAGGTGCTGATGTTGTACTAGGAGTCCAATGGCTACATTCCTTGGGTACAATAGCTTTTAATTTTCAAGA
>APFE031033867.1:14609-51197 GCA_000404065.3 Pinus taeda
ATTTAGTCCTGAAATGGGACAAAGCCCATGAAGATAAAGGAAAACACACCAAGTTTCAGAAGATGTGGCTTGGACCGTTTCAGATCTATGAAAAGATAGGCCATTCGACTTTCATGCTACAAGATTTATCAGGGTCAAGAAATTCTCTCCCTGTTAATGGTCTGATCTTAAAGAAATTTTTCAATTGAGGAGGTAACCCCTTCTCCTTTCAATAGCATTTTTGTAGTTTGTAGCAGCATTAGAAAATAAAACTGTAAGGCATCTTCTATTTGACCTTTGTTGTATTCGAAGAGTTTCTCAAAACAAGTAGTGCGATATTTACTTTTAAATAAATAGAAGTCTTAAACAAAAGGAATGATTTCTAGGAAATTAGATATAAATTGCATTCTGAAACTACACTAAATCCTAGTGAACCCCTCTCGAAGTTTATAAATCTTGTAAATCTTTTTAGATTTTTCAAATTGGTTACAAAAAGGTTATCAATATTAAAATAGGAGCTAATCCAAATTCAGCATCTCCAACTCTTACCTTGTCATCCATCCTCTCTTAAGGAGGAAATTGTCCATCCCATTTACTCAAGTTCATGATTATTCAGAGTGTAATTCCAAGAATACTGGATACAAAAGTTAAGAGGTCTTATTACAAGCCTGCTTACCATGTTCATAGGGAAATAGTTTAGCCGACATTACCAATAATGCATACCAAAACAGGGTAATGGCTTCAATTGTAAGACAAGGGGTCTCATCACGAGCCAGCTTGTTCGGTTAGATTACTACCAGTGAATGGCATTGTCACTTAACTGGCCACCACACTAGGGCAATGACTTTTTATCTTGCAAAATAGGAAAAAAAGAAAAGAAATACAAAATGTGAAAAAACATATTTTGAATTCATTCTGCTAATCATGCTCTAAAGTGATTGGGACAATAGACAATGATGTGGTTAAAAGGTATCCCTGCCGAAACTATGGACGTTTGCTGGCAGCAGAGGCTCTACCTATGACAAAGGAGTTAATTTTAATAGCTGATTTGGAAAAGTTCTCTGTTTTATCAATACCAACCAACAAACGCCAATTTAAAATCTAAAATGTATCTATTTTTAACAAAAGAGGAAATTAGTAAAGAAAGTTTTGTTCTGTCTAGAATGCAACTATACCTAGTTATATTAGAATTCTTCCCTTTTGAGTAAAATTTCTATTTTGAAAAAGTTTAAGTATTTCTATACTTTTCAGAGATAACTGTTTCTTCTAGCGAATCGCCAATTGTTGTGCCATACAACAACCCTCCATTTCATATCATTACCATTCCAAAAACTATAATATGAAATGGGTCCCTTTTTTAATTTTTGTTTTCAAATTGGTATCAATTTAAAGTTCTATTTCAAAAAGGCCCGAAGAAATAAAATAAAACATTACTAAAAGGCCTTTTCAATAAATAAAAAAAAAAACCCCAACGTAAAACAATTTATCTTTATCATTACGATAAAGCGATCGCAAGATCGCATATCGCAATGACAAAGAGAGCACAACTTAGGGACATCTTGATTTCCGCCGATGCGAAATCGCTATCGGATATCGGCAAAGCATAAAGTAACACAATTAAACAACCCCTTGCTCCGATGCAATGCGAAATCGGAAATCGGCAATCGGTGATAATGTTTAACACAAATAAGCTTCCTCTTGCTTCGATGCGATGCGATATCGCTATCGGCGACCGACGACTCACCATGCCCACATTCTAAACGGCCCTACTCGCTACCCTCGACGTGATGCAATATCGCTATCGGTGATTAGGGATTCCAAATGAAACCAAAGTAATGACTTAGGATTTTCTCAACGCCCGATTGCGAAAAGGTTAAAAAGCGCAGTTTTCAAAGTAAAAAATCATAAAGGAAGTTTAATATGATTTATTCGTAATTAAGGCAATATTTTTTGAGAAGCCGCTCATTCGCGTTCAACCGCCAAATCACCCAAGGCATGCTTCAAATAAATCATTCGGCCATTAACCGAAGCAACTGGTATTAATGAAATTGACAGGCCGTAACGGCCATTTAATGAAAACAACAAGCTTGCGATCTATTCACTCATTTGATCCGAGAGCCATCTTAAGTCAATCGATCACAATGAATGCATCAAGATATATATACCTCAGTCTATTCAATTCATGTTATTGTTGCCTGGATTACGCCTATCTTTCGCTCTGTGCAGGATTCTTCCACAGAGACAGATTTGAGTGGAATGGGAAAGAAATCCAAAAAGACTACGATGCCTACTGCTTCGCCAGCCGCTGGGCAATCTGTTACTGATTCAGGCAATAAAAAGAAAGGGCTTATATCAGATACGACGTGCCTGGGACTTACCAGAGCCACTTGGCAAGGAACATATAATTTAATTGAAGCCGAAGAGCCGAAGGTGACCGGGATACAAGTCTCATGCGATAGTAGCAACAAATCTGAGGCCAATCTAAAAGACTTGGCCAATTCCTTTCTTCATAGAATAGCGGCCCAGGAGCAAATTCTCCCATATACATATGTGGTAAGGTGGGCAATCCAAGAGATCCCAATTACCGATAGAATGTTCACCACTGTAGATGGGAGGATTTTCGATTCTTTTCGAGCCGCAGATATAAGGCAAATGTATCATCTGTCGGCAGAAGAGAAAAAGTATAACATGACATTTTTGGAGAAGTTCCGAGCAGAGAACGAGACCGAGTCTGAACCAATTCGAGGTTGGAGACAAAATCCAGCAAAGCACAAGCATGAATCCTCGGGTAAGTACTCAGTCGACTCTCTATGTTCTCCTTACTGCTATGCTGGAATTATGCTGTGTAGACTATGGGGATTACATGACTCCACCAATTTTACCATAGAAATGGTCCCCTTAATGGAGGCGGCATGTAGTGGAGAGATTATGGATTTGGCAGATATATTATCCAATAAGTTAGCCAAGGCCATTCTTAATTTCAGATTTAATTCTTGCGTCACAGAAAGGTTCATTCCACCATTTTATTACAGTGCCTATGTGTTGGATGTCTTATGTTTTAATTCTGAGTTTCCTGTGCTCGGATGGAGGTGGACGTCGCAAGACCCCACACCTATCCACATATATCATCAAAAGTTGTGGAAGACCAACTACAAACACCACCTGTATCAAATCTGCAACGGTTTCATGTTGCCAATTTAGTACTCCATTTTTGATAAGCCTGCCCCGAAGATTTCTGAACAAGCAGGGGTAGATTTAACTGCAGTAGAAAGTTGGTTTGGAGAGGAGAAATTCACCTACATTAGAGTTTTTGGCAGTCAGGCCAGGCCCCATGTGCTCCCACTATACATCCCTGATAAGTTACTTGCCAGGGAAGTAGCTTGTCAAATCAATGCTGATGGGGTTACTCAGACCCTGAAAAAAGTGAAAAAGCATGTATGGCCCTCCTTTCCCCTACGAATTGGAATTTATACCTTGCATGATATCAAAAATGCAGAGAAGGAAGCTGGGAAGATAAATTCACTGACTCTGGCTACTCTGCCAAGCAGGCAGTATGATCCAAGGAAAATCGCTTACAATGCGCTCGACCAGGCCAAATTGGCCAAGGTCGAGCACAAAGAAGATAGATTCGAGGATTTGTTTGCATCGGCCGAATTGCTGTATCAAGTCAAATCACTTGCTAGAAATGTATACAACGATGAGGGGCTAGCCGAATTTAACAGGATTAGAGAACAGAGGTTGCAAACTCTGCCTCTAGACCTATTAGTGACTACTCCAACGATGACAAAATCAAGCGAGCCTGAGCAGCGAAGCAATACACCATCTCCTACTACAGCAAAGCAGCAGGAGGAAGTGCATAATCAGAGGTAGGAAGAAACCCAGGAAAATGTGCAGAGGCAGGATGAAACCCAGGCGAAAGCCCAAGAAGAGAGCAGCTCAAAAGTTAATGATGATACACAAATTGATCCGAATTTGCTCCAGCAATGGCATCAATTCAACTCAATCATCAGCAACCTAGAGTGGTCAAAAGATGATGAGGTTTCTAAAGAAGGCGACACACAGGAAGCGACATCAAAACAGGTTTCGGGCGAAACCAGCGACCCACCCAAATCAAAATAAACAGAAATAATTCCTAAGGATCCATCAGGCAAAATCATTTTGCAAATTGAAGAGATTCCCTCTTTGGATGTATTTTACAGCCCAAAGCATAAAGTTGTTGTAAAGCGACAGAGGAAAAGGAGAAGGACTGATCAACCTTCCCTATTCCCTGAATTAACAGTAACGGGAAATGTTGTATGGAAAGAGGAATTTAATCCCTCTGATGACTTAACCAAGCTATCACAATATGCTGGAGCATATTCGGTGGCAACCATTGATAAAGCATTGGAGGTGAGCAGTTTATTAAAAGAAAAAGATCAAGACATCATTTCGCTACGGGCTCAATTATCGGAAATGCAGTAGAAGGCGGAGTAGGCGAAGCAAGAATTGCTAGTACAACAACAAAACAATGATCAGCTGACTAAGCAATTACAAGAGGAGAAACAGAGGATTGATGAAAGCGCAATCCAAAGGAAAAAGGAGCTATCGGCAGCATTGGAGCAATTAAGAATATCGACTGAGGGAACGATAAAAGCTAAAGATGAGCAAATCGCTCAATTGTCAACTCAAATTGAGCAAATGAAAAGGCTCCCTCAGGTAGATGAATTTAAAGCAGAGGCGCTTCAATTAAATAAGGCATTGATAAATCAGGTTAAGCTCCTATGTTAGCAAATTACCCAGGCAGAGCCATTGTGTGAGTTGGTAGCATCCATAAGCGAAAAAGTAGAAAAGGCAAGAGCCGATTTGGATCAGGCCGAAGAAACACTGACAAATTTTCTAGAATGGCAAGATTCTGATCAAGGCCAGGCGACTAATCTACCAAGAATTCTGGAATCACACAAAGAAATACTATTCACAGAATGGCAATCACAGTTAATGAAGGCAGAAAGAACGATATTTAGATGCAAAGCAACCACTGGTAATTTGGTTGAATTAGTAAATAATACGCTTTATTTGTCTAATATGATTTCCCAATGTACTCCAGGCCAATTAACAGCAACAAAGATGTTGGAACATTCATGCTACCCGGAGCTGGAGAAAAATGGAAGATTAATCGCGGGGATCAACAGTTTAACATGGGATTCCTATTGGTTCTTCTTAGTGAAGCCATACAGCCAAAGAGCCGCCTTAAAGTGCCTTACAGATGCTATCAGGTATATCATACCCGACATTCAAGATGCCACCTTTGCTTCCCAATTCAGCTTGCGCCTCAACAGACTGCCAAAAGTGGAGCCGATGCTTGCGATAAGCCAGCTCAGGTTTAAAGGCAAACAACCTGAGTCATCATTCACATAGTCGACTGCCAAATTGCCCCAAGGAGATAGATTGCATTTACTAATGCCAATTTAGTAGGATTTTGTTTCATAGATTTTCTTAGCTTAGTAGTATTTATAGAACCTTTCATGCATTTAGAAAGGGTCGTAAAGTTTTGTATATGACTTAAACCCTGAAGTTGCACTATTGTACTTCAGGGATATTCTTTTATGAAACTGGACCAATTATTCTGAATTTAATGAGGAAGGTTTTTACGCAAATGCACACTACTATCTTTGTTTAAAAGCATTTATGTATTGAAGAAGGAATTTTGAATAGCGATTGATATTTCGGATTGATCTGCAGCTCACATGGTACTATTAACTGCGTCTGTACTCATTCTTGTTATATGAATTGTTGTTTAAATCGCACTTGCTATTATCACTTATATATATATATATGTGCTTTTCGCAACATCCTTTATGCATTCCACTATTGGTTGTCTATAGCATGCTTCTCTTTCAATCGTATATATGTATCAATGATATAAACAGTGAATGCAGTAATTTGTATTTATCGCTTCATTGTGACTATTCATATGAAGTAATCTTTGAATGATTGAATATCTCATATTTATTTTACAGAGTCATCTATATGCCTGTTAGATAGATGAAGGTTATTTAATGTTGCATTCCGAATGAATAAGTTGTTCCCGGGATTAGTATTAGTTTCCCTATTTTTTTCAATAGAATAAGCTAGTCGCCTATCACCAAAAGCAAACTATTCATCACCCATCCATCCCTTTTATTTATTATCAGGAAACTGGTCCCGTTATCTCCAGTCGGAGCCACCATCCCAAATGGAGGAGCTGTACTAAGGTCCGGACCGGGTGGTTGTCCCCCAATGTTGTTGCAGTGATTTTCGAGGCCTCAATAGGCACCTGCGTTCTTCAAACCAAAAGGAATTATAGCGTAATGAAAGGTTCCCCATGGAGTGGTGAATGCTATCTTGTCTTGGTCATCTTCATGGACAGAAACTTGGTTATATCTGGAATAACCATCAAGTAGTGACATATGAGATGCTCCCACTACTTGCTGAAGTATATGGTCCATTTTGGGCAGTTGATAGTTGTCTTTCAATGAAACTTTATTGAGATTTCTAAAATCAATGCATAAGCGAATCTCACCTGTCTTCTTTCGTACGGGCACCAAGTTAGAGATCCAATCTGAAAATCTGATGGGCACAATGATCCCTGATTTGTACAACCTGTTGATCTCCTTTTCAATATATGGCAACAACTTTGGATTTAGCCTTCTTAACTTCTGTCTGAATGGTTTTTTATTGGGCTTGATGGGTATATTGTGCTGAATTATATTGGTATCATATGTCTTTATGTCAAAATAGTCCCAAGCAAACACATCTGCAAATGAAGACAACAAACTGATATATTTTTCGTTGATCTTTGGTGGAAATGCTTTGGACAATTTTACCAATTTAGGATTAGCAAATGTTCCAATATTGACCTCTTCCACACCCTTCTCTGTTGGCTGCAATGTTGGCTTGCGGGCTACATCATCTTGATTAAAAAGTTCTTATAAAGGTATCAAGCCTTTACGAATAACATTATTCTTCAGCTGCAACACGTCCACTTCATTGATCTGTACCTCATCTGTACCATTACCTTTACCATCATCATTTTCTACTTCAATTGGGGTCTCTTTGAACTTGCCTTTGTTTTGTAGAAAATCATCAATCTCCTCATCATCTTGGAAAACTTGCCAATATCTCTGATTGTCTGGAACGGTTGGACAATGCTTGACATGGATTTCGAATTTATTGCTGGAGTTCATTGGGATTTTCAAACTACTTGTTGCCTTGGCAAGAGCATCAGCAATACTATTTTATATATGAGGCACGCATGTCAAGGTGTATTCTGAAAATAATTTTACGATGTCTAGGACTACATTACGGTAAGCCCACATCCGAGGATTCTTTGCTTGATATTCGCCTCTGACCTGCTTAATCACCAATTCAGAGTCGCCATATACTGAAATCCTCTTAGCATTCAGCTTTATTAGAATCTTTAGACCAGCAATCAGGGCTTCATACTCAACTTCATTATTTGAACACTCAAAAGCCAACTTGTAAGAGCATACCCGCACGTTACTAGGCACTTTGTTCGGGGTGGAGAAAGGACTGAATACCCAAATTCCAATTCCATCGCCATCATTTCCCACTGCTCCATTGAAATCCATGGTCCACAAACCTTCTTCTGCCTCTTGCAAGTGTTGAAAATCTATCTGCGTGCTTGGTCTGCTTGTTGTCCATTACTTTCAGCTGATCGCTCAATGGTGCTCTATTGTTCTTGTCCTTCCTTCTTTAAAACTCCTCTGAAATTTTCTATTATCTCTGGAATATCATCTGCTTCTACTAACTGACTATCGATATCATTGAAACTATCAGAATACAAAAAAAAATACTCTAAATCTGTATGTACATAATTAATTGGATGATTTATTGGTTTCTCCTTGCTTGTGATCATGTATTTCATTTTTTGTTCCCGATATAGTTTCCTCATTTGGCCAAACACCGCAATCGTTGCATAGGAGAAATCTAGTTGTAATGTCACTTTCAATTTAGCTACCCAAGACTTGGAAAGAAGCATGCAAAACCTAGGAGGAATATCTACTACAACAACATCCATCAAAACATTCTTCATTGGGAGCTGATCCAGACTCAACCAAGTCTTTGATGATCCCAATACATCTTACTCTACTGGAATCAAATGAATAGAGATCATGGTATTTCCGGGTGATGTCCAGACCCAGCTTATCCATGATAGCCTTGAGCATGAGATTGTGAGAAGCTTCGGAATCGAACATGGCGTTATGTAACACAAAATCATGCAATCTTAAACTCATATAAAAGGGCAGCACTCCACTATCAGGAGACTCGCCATTCGATGTTGGCCCAAAAATCATTTCAGGTTGATCATCTTCGACATTCACCATGTCGGACATTGGGTCCAAATTCAACATTTTAGATACTTGTCCTCTATAACTGTTGTTCCTCATTATTTCAGTCAAGGGAATGGATACCTTTAATTTAGAAATATCATTCTCTAAATTAAAAGTGGGAACCTTTTCCACCTCTTTGACTAGGATTTCTTTCCTTTCCTTTTCTTTCGATGCAATTTGTTGATGCGATTGTTCTGCTAATGGTGATTTGCTGCTATCCGGATCAACCACCTCCTTTCCTTTCCTTTGTGCAACTGATAAATCATTCTTTGATGCCTCAACATCCTTCCTTTTCTGAATTGGTTTGACTGGCACATCTCTGTTTCTAAGTGAATATCACTGTTGCTGGGTGGACAGAGCATTCATATAGCCTCTTTGGTACTCATATGATTCTTCCTACAAGATGGTATCATTTGGTAGAATGAAATCTACATATTTGTGTACGGCCGAACTCTCTGCATACTCCTCATCTTCAGTGAGATAAATAGGCAAATCATCTGGAGTAAAGAGGTGATTTAATTCACCTATTATATTCCCGTCCTCATCTGATTTTGGTCCATGCACAAAATTTTGCTGCAAAGGTGTCTGAACTGGCTATTGTGCAGTCTGCTCTTAGGCTCATTGATCTCTCTCTCTTATTCTATATTGTGGTTGTTGCTGACCATGAAAGTTAGGATTTCTAACTTGTGGCTCCGGTTTGTCAAGTTTCACCCTTTCAAGCATCTTCTCTACCTTCTGAAGTAATTGACCTACTGAGGAAGACTCTTCTTTTACGTTTACCTTCTTCTCTGCCTTTGCTCTAGCTCTCTTGGTTAGCAGATTTGCTTCAACGCTCACCGCCATCTTCTGCATGTCTTCCATTGTGGCCGGTTCTCTTTCTCTTAATTGATAAGCCATGTCAGCATCAAAACCATTCGGGAACTTCACCATGGCTAGTCCCACAAGTGGCCTTATATGATCTGGAATTTCCTTATAAACTGAATTGAATCTAATGCAATAGTCTTGTACCGACTCACCAACGTTTCTTTTGATTTTCTCATATTCAGCTAGAATTTGAAGAAGATTCTTTTTCACTTCCCAGCAGTTTAAAAATTGTCTTTGTAGGTTAGCCGAGGTAGCGATACGTGCAGCCGGCAAACCTCTGAACCATTTCCTCACTTCACCTGCAAATGTCTGTACAAAGAGTCTCATTGCCACATTCTCCACATCGATCTCATGAAGTTCATAGAAATCTGTCATTCTGTCCACATGTTGTTGAGCAGTAATGTTGTTAGGGGTGCCATCAAAAAATAGGATTTTGCTTTAATAATCTGTGGGCATATCATCTAGAACTTGGGGCAGAACAAGGGGTGCAAAACGGGCAGCCATCACTCTTGGTGGATTTGGCCTTGGAGGTGTTGGAGGAGTGTGCACAGTTTGTAAGGGGCTAGCAATTGGAGTTTGAAGCTAAGCTATAATGTAGTTATCAATCGATTGGTTAGCCCTTTCCATCTCTAAGTCTACAAGAAACTATGTATTGTGGACAGTAGAGTCAACCACCCTTTCGGACTTGGTTTCAAACAATGATAGTTCAAACTGCTCATCAAAATCTAGATCTTCGAGATACTAAAAAATGTTGGGGCATGAATGGGATTTGAACACGGGAGATATAGAGCTCTCTTACGATGAATTGGGATTTTCGTAGATGTTCGGAGGATCTGGATTGTGACTAGCCCTGGTATATCTTCTTGAAGCCAGCGTGCTATTGAGAAAAATCAAAGGACACAACCAACTCACTCAGCCTATCAAATCCTAAACTTATCATATGGAATCTTAGAATTAGCAAGAAGTAAGGGAATTGATTTCATTCCCGAGTATGGTCGCCACTATGTTAGCACCTAAATCCGCCTTAGGCTGAAGGAAGGAAAAATTCAGGGTAACCACAAACCACACCCAGTCTGGTAGCTAGCCCTACCAGAACAGGAGAGGGTTCTCTCCGAGTCACTCTTAGTGAATAAACAAATGATATGGTCTGAGATGACTTGCAATGAATATTGATTTTAGGCTAGTAAATAAATATGAATACAAGAAGCAATTTTTTATGAATGACTGAGTTTCTGGGATGTATGGGACCAACGAGCAGCAATGAGCAGAGAATTTAACACAAAGGCACATATTATCTCGCGAGGGAAAACAGACGGAAAGTCTAGCAATTAAATTTGAAGTAATGTGGAATGGAAATATTGTTTAGGAGGGTGAAAAGGGCATAAACACATGAATCCTTTTCAACAGAAGAAGAACACAGAACGTGAAACTTTCCCATAGGCAGAGCAATAAACATGAATTCTACCTTATCTTACTTAGAAGATTTCACTGAAATGAATATGAATGAACTGTGAAAGATAAAGAAATACATATGAAACATCAAGAGAACACATTTTCTACGCTCACAACCACATGAATCTCATGAACCAGAGCCGCTCCCTTTCATTAATTCTCTGTCAAAATATACAATGAAGAGCTGAGTTTCTCTCCCACAGTCTCCCAGAAATTACAACCCACCAACCCTTTGCAAATGGTTTGCATACAATAAATAGAACATGCCATGAGGAGATATAACGACCAAGAGTTGGGGAGTTTCTCAAATCATTACAAAATGGAGATGGAAAGCCAACCATTAGCTACAGGTGCAGCGTTACAAAAAAGAAAAGGGCTTTGGTGACTGTTTGCCTTCCTTTGCCACTTGGATAGAAGCCAAACTCTTTAAACTCTGCCCTTAGTTGCCAAAAAAGGTGAAGTGTAGATGAGCGGGCCCACTTGGAGAAAGTCGCGAATCGAAATTTCGCGAAACGAAGGTGAATTTGGCCTTTTTCTCTATATGTGCCCCGCCCAATTCTATATGTGCTGCGCCAATTTGGAGGCTGATTTGAGGCACCGGAAAGAGTCCAAAATGTGCCCAAGTGTGCTTGTTGGAAAGCTTGGCCTGTCAATCTTCCAACCCAAGTGGAATTTCTGAATTTGGTGCTCATTCACCCCTCCAAATCTTCATTCTCCCAAGATTGCTTCCTGTGTGTCAAAATAGGGGCAAAGAGGTCATTTTTTGGGTGTTTTTGACCTCCTGGAGACTCAAATCATGCCCAAATTTCTTGTCCAAACACCAGTAGTCGTGATTTTGCATGTTGAATCCAAAAAAACAAGCCATTTCCAATTTGGAGCTCCCAACCCGCACAGGGAGAAAAAACCTATTTTGTGACCAAAATTGCCCCAAATTTCTTGAAATTTGGGCTGGAGGTTCTCTAAGAGGCACTATGCTAGGCCACAGAGGCTTTAGCCAAGATTCGAAGCCAATCTTGCTCTTTTTGCCTCTTTTGTCTCTTTGTTGCTCTGTTCAATTTTGCCTTCAAGCTCCTTATCCGAGCCTTCAAACTCATGTTCTGTGCCCTGTAATGATAAACCATCCACCTCAGTATGGTTTTGTATCTATCGGCCTTCTCCAGTAGTCTCTCAAGGTGGATGTTGATACACTCGAGCCAAGACTCATGGTCATTGTTAATCTCTTGCTCCAAGGGAGTGATCTGGATCCTCCTATGTTGGGCATCTTGGGGATTCTCACGGATGCTTTGCAGCTCCATGATCTCATGCTCGTCCTCAAGCTTTTTGTTCCTCTACTCCAAATACCAGATGATCCATTTGGCCCTCTCCAAATTGAGTGACAAGTCTTGGATCTTCGTTTTCTGCTCCTGAATGGTCGTCCTAAGTTTGGCACTCTCCACATCTGCATCATCATCCTGAATGAGGATGAAGTCGACCTCATGTTCACCTGATGGCCCCTTGTCATGCATGGGCCTCTTGCCCTCGTCCATTACCTGTGTTTTTGATGCTGGAAGCGAGGCCCCTTCCACCCCGGGTGGAGATAACACTCGCTTTGCTGCTGCAAACAAGTGTCTACTGCCTCTCTGATATGTAACGAATACTAGCATAATAGTGGTCTCATGGCACTCATATTGATGAGAAGGACCACCTATCTCATGTTCTGCCTCTGATAGTACCTGTGAAGTGTTGAAGAGGTCACAGGAGAGGAAGTCCTCCCAAGCAATGCCCTGCAATCCCAACTGATGATCCACCAAAATCCGGATAAGAGCAAAGTGATAAACACTGTTAAGTTGTTGCTGAGGGGTCTTATGCTGCATGAAGGTGTTCATCCTCTCTATGTTCTTGCAAATGAAAAATGGGAGGTTCATCATTCGCAACCTGGTAAAGTGCGTGAGCAACCTGATGTGATAGGCATATAGACGAGAGAACCTCCCCTCACAGGTGAAGTATTTCATGATCAATTTCATGAGCGGAGAATATTCATCTTTCAAATATCTAAATAGAAAGACTCTTGTGAGCTACCTCAAGAATCTGGCCTTAATGTAAGGCTCATTGTGTTGCCTATCCACCTTCTTTTTCTTGTGCCACTGTTCTCCAACATTCGGTATGCCGGTTGCCACTGGGATAGTTTTGGGTGTCAATGTGAAGGTGACCCCGGCCAAGATAGACTGACCTCCATGTAGGTGAAGCACAAAAAGACAGGCCAACTCATGACGAACTCTAACATTAGCTAGCCTTTGACAAAATTCAAAACATGATAGATGCTGGAAACATGACATGGTAAGAGGGCATGCCTGCAATTCAGTGAGGGTAGTTGGCTCGTCCCTAACATGTTTTCCACTCTTGTGATGTCTCCTGGGAGCCTATTCTTCAGAGGATGAATCACTTTGTGTCTCCATCTCATACTCTGATGAATGCTCAGATGACATGACTACTATGTGTACTATACTTGGGTTTCCCTTCAATGATGGTGTGAAACTAGGTGTTGTTGTGATATCTGCCACCAAGGGGAACAATGAAAAAGGGGGGTATTAGGAGGGGAGTAATATGATGGGAATAGGGGTTATGCGGAGAAGTTTGTTTAGGGATATGTAGGGGGTTTGAGTATTTGATAAGGTAGGGTTTTGGGGTTTTTATAAGGTAGGGTTTTGGGGTGTTATGTTGACAAATAAGAGGAGGGGATAGGGAATAGGGTTTGGTAGTGTTTTGGGGTAGGGATAATAGGAAAAATAAGAAAGGGGGGATAGGGAAAAATGTCAAGCAAGGGAAAAATGAGGGGTAAAAATGGAACCTTGGCATCAACACCACAATTATGCAACCCTAGCAACAATGGCTTTTGGTGTTTTCTTGTGGTTGGTTTTATGAGTTTTGTTGCAATTATACATAGCCATGAACCACCATAACATTCATAAAATTTGATAAGCAAGCCATGATATAGAGCCTACCTGTCAATTTGAGGGGTTTCACAGGCAATTCGGCACAATTTCGGGCCTCTGTGGATGTGCGACGCATGCCAAACCCAGTGCACCACACCCTTTATATGTGTCGCGCCCTTGTAAAATTTGCACTGTGGGGTGGCTTTGTATGCGCTACGCCCTGTGTGCGTGTCGCGCCCCTCTGTGTGTGCGCCACGATCTGGAAAACAACTCCCACTCACTCTTAAACACGCACTTTTCTCTCCTAATAACTTTGCAACATTTCTCTATGACCTTGATTTGCACAATAACCTTGTTTGCTTGTGGAAACCTCTATTTAAAGACTTTGAAGTCATGGGTTAAATTTTTGCTTCTTAAAAAACCCATTTTGCTAATGTTATGTTTTGACACTTTTCACTGATTTAATGCAACACTGAATTTCACTTTTCCCTTTGAAATTTTAGCTCAAATGCTGAAATTTTCGGCACTCTTTGCAGGGATTGCATGACAGGGAATTTGGCCACGGAAACCATGACTGCACCTGAGGAAATCAACGAATGACTTTTTTGCAAATTTTATCACAAATGACACTGTTTGACTTTTCTTCAAAACAGATTTTTGAAGAACAGTGGAAGTTTTGTCCACATGATGATGAAACTCTCTAAATCATAACTTTGTAAGGGCCTCACTCTGGCCTGCATGGCTTTATTGGACATGGTTGAAGACCAAATTGATTAATCCCTAGACCTAATTATCGAAAATGACTTTTGTCCCTTAAAGGACCAGACCTTAACTGTTATGGACTTTAGTGATCATTGAGAAAAGACCTAAGCCAACAGGAGCCAGACATGAGGGGAAATGACTAGCATGACCTTTTCCGTCAGATTATGGCATGCCCCTAGTGTAATGTAGGTGGGTGAATGGAGCCGGACTCCTAAAAATGAAATGCATAAAGAGTTTTGATCTCTAACGAAGGATTGACTAGACCGACTCTAACACCACTCATGATCAGAGCAGAACCAGAAGATCCCTCAGCTTTAGTGTATGCCCATCAGCACCTAGCCAACAACCCTCAGGTTCTCCTAGACTACAATGAAAGGCAAGCTCAGGCCATTACTCACTTTGAGGACATGGAAAGACTATTTGGTGACAATTGCATTCATGCTTGCACAAGGAGATGGAACACATTGTCCCATAGTCTGAAAATAAGAGAGTATCACTCCCCAACAAGGATGTGGGAGGCTTTGACCAGAGTATCACTTTAAAAACACTCAATGCAAAATTTGAAGGCCAATTGGATTGGCCTAAATTTCAGTCCTCCATTGCTTTTAGAACTGCTAGAAGGGGTTAAAGAAGAAGAAGAACATAGGCAATGGGAGGAAGTAGAGAGAAAAGAAGGGTTTCATGACCAAGAAGAGGACATAACCTCAGAAGCCTGGGATGTCAGAGAGGCAATCAAAGCAATCAAATATGATGAGCTGGATTAGTTGCTCAAAGGATGAGCAACACATTCAGCAGGGGGGTGATGATGAGCCCCAAAAATGGGTAACTTATTGGGCTCATTTTGCCTATTATTCTCGATTAATCCACCATTCTTCATAGTTTTATGCATGCTTTTGAATATATTTATGTTAATTGAATGAATATGAATAGTCACTTGACCACGAAGTCTAATACATGCTTATTGCAAATTTTTGGACATCTTTTGGACCAAGGTCAAGCATTTATGAGCACGTTGGTAGCCAAATATGAAGGAACAAGGCTAAGGTTTTGTAGGAAGGGTGTCTCCTACACTAAATGACCCCTTCCTTGAATTCTCCACCATTAGCCCGGAGTTCAACAACCCACCAAAGATGATTTCAAGGGGCAGTCGGGCAGATTTTGTGAAGTGGCTGATTAATTGCAGTTTTGAGCAGCCGAGCTCCTAAAGTTAAGGAGGGCTATTGGGAGTCCTCATGGTGCATAAGTAGGAAGACTTCAAGCCTTGGTAGTTTAGCTATTGAACAATTGTTTTTCACACTTTAGTGCAACTCTGCGTTTCAGCTCATTTTTGAGCTCTTGCTGTAAACAGTTTTGTGATATGATTATTTTTTGAGTAATGGAGATAAATTTCGCTTTGCACCAACTCTGAGATTTCTTAGGAGGTTGTAGCTCTTGGGGTTGGGCCCAACCCAAGTTCCAGTACCTCCTTTGTGTACTTTTATGGTTTTTCCTTGCATTCATAGAATAATTTCTATTATTTAGGTTAAGATCTTGCTTTGTTACTTACGTTGTTTTTTATGATTAAAATCCCTTTTCATGCTTCAGGTTGTTTTCACAGTTTGGTAACAGAAAAGATCTACAAAAATTCCATCAAGAAATCCTTTATCTCATCTCTCCCTCCTTGGGACCATGAGCTGAGACCAAGGCATACTTTCTGCCACAAAAACATTGTTTTTACCTTTCCATGCAATTGCTAGTGTTAGATTTTTAGTTGGAAAAGTTGATACCAGTTGTACTTGCATTTTTAGATATGTTCTTGCTTAGTTTCCATAGTTATATTGCATGATTTCCTGTCTATAAACTTTTGTTCATCATGTTTGTGGTTTCTAGGTCATATTAGGTCAAAATAGATAGATCTCTGGTTTTTCTAGTCTTTGTCTGATCAGTTTTGGAAAATAGTGTACAGAGCACATGTAATACATCCCTTCCTATCCTTCCTCCATCATACAACCTGCTCCAACCCCTTATCCAATATTCCTTCCCTTCATTTGCCACACTGTTCCAATTTGCCCTAATTTCTACATTCTTGTGCAGCATTGCTCCCTCCATCCTTGAACAAATCCAACCACCTTCATCACTCCTTAGCTTCATTTACCAGGCCCTAGACCCCTTCACATCCTCATCCATCCTCCATTTCTAGTTTCCCACTGTTTCTCCACCATCAACTCTCTAAAATCCTCTTTCATCTCTTCCTGTAGAACTTTCTGTAGAACATCTTGTAGAACCCCTGCAGACTTCCTCTAGAAGTTCACGTGAGCAGTTTTTCGAGATCTGATTGCTGTGAAACTCTTTGGAAGGGTGCTAGGGACCCCTTAGGCCCTCTTCTCACCTTCCCAACCTCCTGCAAGTGTCCAATCGATTTCCTTTTGCCAATCAACTTCTGCAGAGTCAAAAATTGTTAAAGCACATGCATAATAATTCTGCAAAATTACTCAAAAATACAAAAAAGTTGTTTTTTTCCATATTTTCTTGAGAATTAGCTTAGTCACATTCATTTTACCTTTCCAAGAGTTAATGGCATCCATTTCCGCAGCTTTCATCTCTTTTCTTGCACCAGTAGGGTTAGTCGGTAAAACTAGGGTTTGCTAGGGTTTGCATTTCCTTTCAGCTTTCAGCTTCTTTCTGCAAGTAGACTAGCCTCTTTTGAGTTAGCTTTCATCCATCACAGTTAAAAACTTCTTCTAAGAGCTCATAGAAGTTGGCTTAAGGTCCTAGCAAACTTGTGCTAGTTGATCAAGTGACAGCCTGCGGCAAGAGCTAGTACTTGTGCATATAGCACCGTCACTTCCAAGTTTGTTATGAACAACCGGATTGATAAAAGTAAAGAAGGGAGTCCCAGGAGTTGTAACATCATTGCTGCAATACTGGAGCCCACCAATACCATTAACCTCTGCTTGTTTCTCTTGTGCATGTATGATCTGATCATTATCTAGCTTACAACCCCTTATATATTCCTTCAAGATTCTTAATTTATCAGCCAAATTAGAAGTATGCCCCAGACCTCGTTGCTCATCTGGCATATAGGGATATTCTATGTACTCTACCACATTGCTAGTCATTTGATCTTTCTCTCCCCGCAATGCATAATACATGAGATAAACCAAATCACAATAAATCAACGTACTTCAGTATAGCTCGAGGAGGATACCTTGTCTTCAAGATCACCAAATCAATGAGATACATGTATAACATAATCATAACAACATATCAAGATATGAAAGTAAATGTATCAATGCATAAAAATCATTCTAACTGGGATTCAATCATCAATGCAAGTCCATATGAACAATGCATGCTATGACCTCTTGCATGACAGGAGCCATTACTCCATTATACACATTGCTACATGCAATCGACAATATGCATAAGAAATGCCTAGTCAACTACAAATACACATAAATGCATGTAGTCGAACATAATTGATTAGTTCTTTCAATCAACCTACAAGGTTGATTCATGAAATCAAAACGTTTAAAATGTAACCTAACATACAAGGATGTAAGTAGGTGACATAAAATCAACATGTAAGCGACAAATAACCATATAAGTTAATCACATACTCATGTCAAATACTCTTCACGAAATCAACATCAAATTCTCCATGATAACCATACTACAACCCTAATCCAACATCAAGAAAATGCAACAACTATGTAACTGTAAGAGACACATATGCAACTGACATGCATACATGACAAACAAATTCTACCCAATCTAGTTTAAGAGTTAAACCATGCTTTGATACGACTCTGTAACACCGTCCTCCCACATCCACCAAAGTAACCATGCCAACCGGGGTAAACATGAGACAAGAGGCTACTATGATCAGATTCGACCTCCTAGGTAACCTTAAGGAAGTGGAATCGATGAAACATCACACACAGTTATCCAACATCATCAATAGAACCCTCACGAGAAAAGTCAACCACTCAAACAACCTGTCCCTGGGTCCCACTATTGTTCTAGACCTCTAAAGCCATAGTCACTCTCATGCTATCAGCAAGGGAATGATGATAGACCTAAATTCGCTCTCATAGGCCTACATGCCAGCGACTATGGACCATACTTGCCAGTGCTTTGCGAGTGACCCTGGGATTTAAGTGACTTTTTCATGCCCAAAGCTCAGGGCACTACCTAGAATGGAATGAAAGCTCAGAATCAAGTAAAGTATAGCGAAACAATGATGAAAAAGTAAATAATTGATCAAGACCTTAGCCAGGCCCCTACTAGCCATGACAGGCATTTCATCAAACATATTGTCAACATTTAACCTATCACAGTAAACAACAAATTTAAGTGTAGGGATCTCATACTTATCTGAGAATCTCCATGAACCATTGTTTCCTCATGTTTTTTGTTGCCTTATCAATTATTAATTCATAGATACAATATCCATTCAAATACAAGTAAAAACACGTTGAGAGCCAAACATAGTTGCTGCCATAAAATGTACATATAATTAGCATAATAGGAATAGAAATAAAATAATATATCAGCCATTAAAATCCATATATACACGAGCACATTTACACTTGAAAATCAATGAAGTGAATTTCTCATTAATCAATTCAATGAACCAATAGGCGACATGACTACTACGTTCCACCCAACCATAGATTGGTTGAGCCAAGTCTCTCTTCATCCAGTCACCCTTGTGCCATATTCCAAGCATGAATATGGGACTCATAGAACACATCAAAAACACCAACCAATGTGGATGTTGTTGGAGTTATCTGCCTACACCTGAGGAATTTGAGTGTCTCATAGTCTCTCATGCTTTACCCTACATCCACAGTCTGATCCAAGGATCACTAAGTCGTACATCGAGACATACTCTCTAGGATCTACCATGCATTCCATCACAGAATCACTAGGCCCAACAGAGAGGATATCCACCTATTTTATTTACTGTATATCACGCCATTCACTGACAAGGATTCCTAGGCCCACTGAGGCACACAAACTAGCTTTACCACAACCCATAGTCTGGTTCTGGGGTTACTAGGCTAGTGGCTTCGTGCATCCTTAGTCTAGTTCAGGGACCACTAGACCATGTGTTTGTCAATTCAGAGATCCACCCCACTCATTTTCGAATCCAATCTAGATATCCCACATAAACCAAATGAGAGAACCCATCTCATCAAAGCCATCAGGAAATGGGAAGGCTAGGCTAAAAATACTGTCACACCTAGAAAAACCCATGCCATGGTAGAAAAGAAACACATGCAATCCCATGCATGCCAAATCTAGAGGAAAATACACATGCAAGTTGATACCTGTAGTGAAGCCTACTGTAGCTGCTTGATCCGTGCTTCCTCTTGCCTCCTTTGCCTTTCTTACTCCAATGCCAAAATGCTCCACAAAAAACTGTAAGTGTCCAAGAGTATGAGAGAGAGAGAGAGAATAATGAAAGAACTCCAAAGATAAACTGAAAAAAGGTTACCCACTAATCCTTAGAAGCCTTTTTATGAATTGGGCCTCTATTTTCTTCATATTCCATTATTTTCCTTCATTTTCCTCCTCACATGCAACCTGTGACCTTTCACCTCCCTTATCTCCTAATTTCCATTATTTTAATAAATAAATGTGCCAAAAATGCCATTTTTCCTTTCCAAATCCTTAGCCATTTCCATTGCCAATTTCCTTAGCCTTAAACAACCAAATGAACACCCCCTAGGATGTCTTGCCCAACATTCAGCTTGGAACAAGTGTCCCATTCATCCATGGTTATTGTTTTTAACTTTTATTACATGAAATTTTCACCAGGGCTATTACATTGGTCAAGTGGAAGTTTAGTTTTGAATTATTTTATTCATACATGTATTATGGAATAGGTTATCCCTAACCACATGTGTAACTTCTTAAGTCAGCCTCAAACCCAAGTCTACCCTGAGGAAAGCCTATAAATATAATATACCTCAAGATCATTTAGACACATTCGATTAAGCTATCTTATCTTCTCTTATTATCTTGGTTCGTACAGGTCATGGGAGTGGTTCTGAGAGCATCCAGAGAGCGTCAAGGTTGTCGTAGACACTTGCATAACAGCCTTATGAGATCGTACAGGTTGTCATAGATGCTCACATAATAGCCTTATGAGAGCATCTAGGTCTTGAGGCAGATCTAGGTATGTTTCGCCTCGGGTTACCTGATCCAGTTCACCTAGGAGCGTCCAGATTGTTTCCGGACACAGTCATCCAGTTATACAAAGAGCATCTAGATCTGCTATAGACAATCACATGGCTCCTCTTCCCTGCGTCCAGGACTCATATATGAGATTTCTATATTCTGAAGATTCCGCTCAGTGACAGCAACATTAAGCAGTATCCAACAGTTGACGAAAGACAAGGACAACACTTTACAGTCCTTATAATCAAGATTTTTTATTGTAAGCATGATTAGATTTGTTTCATGGATATCATAGTTATTTTGTTGCATAGACAAATTTATGGATCATTGTACTTTCTCTTGCTGAATCATTTGATGACGATATAAGAAGAAAAATATTTGCAAGGGTTTTCCCTATAGTGGGTTTTGGCCTGGTCTCAGACCAATCCTAGTGTCTTTATGTGTGTGCATGATTTTCTTCAATTGTTCCTTTATGTTATGTTGCATTGATGATGATGATGTTGTTATTTCCATATAATTGCATATGATGATGGATAATGGTGTAGATATGAATAATGTAATGATGATATGATGTGAACTTAATGTATTAATGATAGAATGCAATTATCAAAGTAAATAACAATGGAGCCTTATGAAAAATTAACACAAATTTCTACAACCAACGCAGGTGCATAGTGGAGCAACCTGTAGGTGATCAATACAATCCATATTGGAGCAACTTGGTAGTCATATTTGTCCAACAGGAGGCCAGAGAGCGTTGGTCCTTAAAATGAGTAAAACAAGGTGTTTTCACGCAGAGACTCGGGGATAAGAATGAGTCATGCTTAGGGATTTGTGCAAGGATAATGAGAAGGAGGTCAAAGGATGTTTATTTATCTAGTCAAAAACCTATTGACCATATGAGACAAAATGGCCTATAACAAATTTCCCCTTCAGTCGCAAAGTCAGGAATGATAATTGATGACTGAAGTGCTTTACCTTGTCACAAGTCGGGATCAAGAACAACTGGTGAGATAATTATATGTTACAATACATTTATATCATGACATTTTTACTTAGGGATGCATACCCATACTCAGCACATAAGCTAACATTATATGTTCAATGATCAAAATACATGAACAGGGATGACTGATTGTGGACCCATGACTAGATGAATGTGTATATGATCATATCCATCATACATTGTAATCTCGTATTACTCTTGAAATTGTGCCCAAATGGATGAAACTAGATCTAGGGTCTTCTATCTTGTTCGCATGACCAATCAATGTATGAGTCTAACCATGTGAATCAATGAGATGGAGTTAAACACAGTAGACACAATCTGATTACCAAAAATTGATGTACGTCGTTAATAGCCACAAGAGAAACCACCAATAATGTTAATGGCTCTCAAGGTACTCTAGTACAATCCATATGGTGTGATGATCCGAATGGAAAATGACATCTACACATGGTATTCATCCACCCATAGAATTTACCCATGGTGTTGTAAGTAGCATCCACTCATGGTATTCATTCACCCATGGTATTTTCCCATGGTATTGTATGTGACATCAAACCATGGTATTCATTCGCCCATTGTATTTACCCACCCATGGAATTTACCTGTGGTGTTGTAACAAAAAAGAAAGGCTATAATTAACAAGTCACATTTTGTAAAAGGAAAAATTGTCCACCATGATGTAGCTTTTACATTTATTCTCTATTTAATAAAAAAATGTTTCTTTGTGGTTTATATACTATACATTCTCTCCCTTTTATTCTGGCATTGCAACTTCTTAGATCTTGGGGGCCTCTCCTCCCAAGATCCATTTCAACTTAGGTTACAACTCCATGGGAATAAGGGTTTGACGCATATTTCAGTTTCAAAGTTTTGCAACAATCTTCAACAAACTTCATGTAGGTGTTACGACCTCCACATAACACTTTCTTGGGCAAAGAAGGAAGATTTTTTTTCTATTTTTTTGTAGAAATGTTTTGGGCGATGAGTTTACAGATCATAAATGAAACTTTTGGTGAAAATTTTATGAAAATAGATAACATATCTTGACTCATTCTGAAAACATACCCAAATGAAAAAAACAAATCGGTCGAATCAGAGTCGAGATGAGGGAGATATCGCTAATTTAAAATCAGTTGTGTTGCAGAAATGTTTCTAATGACAAAAAAACAAAAAATAACAAAAACAAAAACAAAATAACAAAAACAAAAAAAAACAAAAACAAAAACAAAAACAAAATCAAAAACAAAAAAATTAAAATTAAAATTAAAAATTGAAAATTGCTCAAATCGGAGTTCAAATGAAGGAGATATCACTGATTTAAAATCAACTAATTTTTCAGAACTCTTGTGACAATGGGATAGTTCCAGTGTGGATCTGAGTTTCCATAGTGTCTAGATAGGGATTTCAATCATACGAGATGATGAAAAATGGTCATTCTCTTTCCAAAAATAGGTCATGATAAATATTCTAAGTTATATTGATCAATCTATGCTCATTTCAAATTAGTTTTTATATTTCTGAAGCAACATTCAAAGCGAGTTCCCTTTGGAGACATGCCCTCCCACCCTGCCTTAGTAGGCACCTACTTCACATTCATCAGTTTCAACATAGCAATATTTGGCATGGGTTCTTTGGAAACTTTCCCTCCCACCCCAAGCTATGTAGTCACCTGCTACTTCATCAACAATCAACTTCAGGGTTATGGGTCAACCACAGAAAATCCTTGTCATCAAAGTCCATTTTCTAGGATGTGCACTATTAGTATCATAGTTAGTCACAAGAATTACAGGGTATCTCTATCCACGGATCTTTGTTTGTCATGGTTATGGCTCATCCACAAACCCACACTTCCTAGAAGTCCATTTTCTAGGCCACATATTGTCAGTATCACAGTGGTTCACTAGCATTATAGGGTATCTCTATCCTCGGATCTTCGTTCATCACAGTTATGTGTTAACTACACAAAACCATTCTCTTAAATGGCTCTTCATATTACACACAGGATTCTCAGGAGGAGAATTCACACAACGGGGACCATTTCTTCTTAAGGAGGGAGGAATGATCTCAATGGAAAATGGAATCTACCCATGGTATTCATCCACCCATGCAATTTACCCATGGTATTCATCCACCCATGGAATTTACCCATGGTATTGTAAGTGGAATCCACCCATGTTTTCATTCACCCATGGTATTTTTGCATGGTATTGTATGTGACATCAACCCATGGTATTCGTTCACCTATGGTATTTACTCACACATGGAATTTACCTGTGGTATTGTAACAAAAAAAGGATATAGGTAACAAGGCATATTTTGTAAAAGGACAGATTGTCCACCACAATGTAGATTTTACAATTATTATCTATTTTAATAAAAAAAGTTTCTTTGTGGTTTTATTTACTGTGTGTTCTCTCCTTTTCTTTCTGGCATTGCAATTTCTTAGATCTTGGGTGCCTCTTCCATCAAGATCCATTTCATTTTTTTTAGATCTTAGGGGCCTCCCCCCAAGATCTAGATCATGTGAATAAATGAATTGATGTTGAACACCACATAGAATCTTTCAGTCAAAGGCCAATGATGTAAACCTACCATCGAGACCAAGGAAACTTACCATTGATGTATGCAAGAACTAAGGTACCAAGGGGTGTTTCCAAGTCAACTCCCTGAAAAATGAGCTGATGTCGATAGGAAGTGACCCGTTGCCGGAGGGCCTTGATTTGTCCTCCATCAATGGCACAAAATGTGTATAATGATTTGAGAGAGAATGACCAAAATGATGTTGATACAGAACTATATTAGGAAAAGTAAACATGGAATGAAAACTTAAGAGTATTGTAGCAGATTTTAATTGAATGACTTCTCTTAAAAACAATGGAGACATTGAATGGAGTTGATAGCATTGACCTAAAACCAAATGTGGTGTCTTTGAAACAGTATGATAAAACAAAAGACAAGCAAATTCCCCAACTCGATAGCCACAAAGATGAAGTGAAAGAGTGTGGTGTTCAAGAGTGACTCGTTTCCATTAGCAAAATAGATTACCCTATTTTCTAAATTTCCCCAACCATATTGGTCTGTGCCTCTTTATTTTTTAACAAGCTTGAGGAGGATAGCATATGATTGATCTGTAAGTCCACCCTTCAAATGAATCCCTCTAATAATATTTAATGAACCCAGAGAAGGAGTGGTTCGGTCCTGTTATGAATGAAAATTCCAATGAAGGTAAAACTCGACATATTGTTCTTGTTTAGAGAGTTTGAAAAAGAGGCAGAAAAGAAAAATCTAGATGTTCCTTTTCATCAATAGTCCCTTAGGTCCAAAAAGGCAGAAAATAATACCCAAGAGAACCTCTTAGCCATGTTCGAAAAAGGTAATCTTTTTTCGTAGTTAGTTTATCTAAGTCCAGAAAAGGGTTAAATTTATATTGAGTAGACTTTTTTTCATTTACTTTAACAAGTTCGAAAATACAAGTGCTCGATAGTATTTTCATATTTTGGTAGTATGAAAAGAGTTGAAAGAGGACTCTAAGAGGATCATTTTTTGTAAGTTTACGGAGCTCGAAAAAGTGGTATAAGTATAATCCTTGGTCAAAATAATTTTCTCAAAATATGACAAAATATTTCAAATAACTGCCGACCTGCTCATCACAAAAAACCTTAAACATACATGTTTCATGGTAAAAATAGGTTGTTACTAAGTCAAAACATTAAATGTGAATAAAATAATGGAAGAAACAACCATAAATATCCAAAATAACCATTCATATTTACCATTTCACATTTACCTTCAACGGGGAGAGTTTTGAGTAGTTTTTTCCCTCGATCTTCTGCAGCTAATTGTGCTCAATCCGGTGGATCATTTCAAGTGTCGTCACTTCCAGGTAGGAGCTAATACTTTTCTCTTTCAATTCATGGTACCATTTTATGATTTCATGTAATTTTTAGGGATTTTTTAGGGCCTTAGGGTTCTAAAAATTCTCCCAAGCCTAGCAAGTAAAAAAATACGTTGCACCTAAGTCAAGATACACTGCAGGCATGGGTGCAATGATCTATCTCGTTCCATGGGGGTGCGCTAGGTGCAAAGCCCAAATTTGTTTTCTAGTTTCCCTTTAAATATTCTAAGTTTTGTTGCATGGAAAGGATCCTAATGAGTATCCCTTTGATGTTTTAGGTCTTCATTAGCATAAAATCGATTTCATCTACAGAGAAAGAGAACATGAAGAACATGATTTAAATGCAACTAATGATCTTGTTACCATCCATGAACTAAAGAATTGTGGATTGTTGAAATTCTTCTGGCTTCCTAGTATGAGGCAACAGATGGAGTTACTAGAATAGCTTGCTCACGCATGAGATGTGCAAGCACAAGTATTCTGATTCGAAGAACATCTCCTCGAGATCATAGCAGAGGATATATATTTTATGACTAGTTTATCTAGGAGAGGTGCCCTCATATCTCTCCTATGTGGGAGAAGGGGTAGAGAAATAGTGAAAGACTATATCATTATTCACTGAAGACCTCAATCCAAATCAAAAAGAGATGTAAAGATCAGTATAAAATATGTAACCAGCTTTCCCTTAAGAATGATCTTGTTCATTATTACAAGATTGGTGGGTATCTCAACACTACATGAGGCCAGCAGATCATACATGCCGTACAGTGTGGAGTGCTTAGAGCTAACATTCTTCAACTAGAGTCAAGGTGTATTGGTCAATATGAAAGAACAATTTTTTAAAGAAAGAGAGGGAAAGTTGAAAAACTTTGGATATAGTTCCATCTTGGTCTCTTTTGCCCTGGAACAGATTCCATTACTACAGCCTCAACAACGCTTGAGCCTGTTGATTTGAGTGTACCACGGATGAGGAGGTGGATAAATAATATGTCCCAACATGTAGCCTCATCGGTGATCAGATTTTCACTGTCCTTCTTTGGATGGTTGCGTAGACAGTTCATTATGGTCAATGATTATATGTATGTAGGGATGTATTTTTGTGATTACCCTAAACTCGTGCTTCCTGAGGGTGAGAGATGGCATGTTATAGGTAAGATATTTCAACCATTTGAATTTTTGAAAGTAATACAATTTTTTTTTGTGTTTTGTATATTTCTGAGACTTAAACTATTGATTTATCATGCAGATATTGGGCATGTTCAATCAATAGGTGCTTCATATCTTTGTCGTGTAGGAGAACAACAACAAGCAACAATATAACCATCACAGGTTATTGTAGTAGGATGACATTTTCTACAGGATCTAAATGTAGCTGAGATCCTAACTGAGGTGGAGCACCAAATGGAGGGGTTGACTCATGGGATAAATGAGATTGTGATCGAACAGGTTTTGTTGTGACTTCAACAACACACCATTGGAGTGCCTAGCTATATTGGTCGGTTACTACACAAGATAGTTCATGCAGTGGCTTGTTATTATGAGAACTTTGATTAGTTTACTTAGATATTTTCATGTGGTTTTTGTATATGTGTCCGGTGGCCATATGTGTCTCAAGCACAAATTTTGTAAAACCAAACTTTACACACACACACACACACACATTTTTGTGTTCCTATTGTAATTTCAATGATGTGATGTGTATTGAAATTTCTTTACATTCATTGCAAATGTCTACCTAAAACATGATTAGCAAGTGCATCATTCAATGTATTTAGATTTCTATAAATATGTTCATATTGTATGAAATCGAAATGTTTTTCTAGAAGGAAAACCCTTAAAAACTTATGCAAGATGGTAGGAATTCTAACTAAATAAACATTAGCAAGTTGTAGTACCACGAGTTGCAAGTCAAGTCTGAAGACTAAACAATGGAGACCATGTGAAATGGCATTGGACAGTAGCTCGACCAATGCGTTACACTTAGCAATATTGTTGGTAGAGTGACCAATTAAAATCCCTTGTAAACTCAATAACTCACCACTTGGAGGAAAGATAGCCCATGTTGTGGAGGATAGGTTCCCAATAGTACGACCAGTACTATCAGCAGAACCAAAATACTGTTCAAGGGATGTCGACATCTACAAACCAAAATAAAAGGAATCAACATAAATCTTCGGAAACTCTAAAGAGACACAATACAAACACACTCAACACACCTATAGACAATATGTACACATTGTTACTACACATGAGATCAAACATATTATTTTTAAGGTACAACCTATTCCTAGGTTGTGCCAGTGGAATCCCATCGAAATATATTAACTCATAGTCCCCTTTTGCAAGGAAATGCTTGACAATATATGGACTTTGTTAGCTTCCTGTTCTAGCAGGTATTCATTTTTCATGATTAGCATTTCACAGGCCAAATATGTCGTACTTTGCTTGCTGCAATGCTCCATATTTGCTCAAACAGTCTCCATATGAAGAAGGCTACTTCAAGTTCATTCAATTGCCTTCAAATTTTGTAAAGTTATCCCAGTATCACTACTTTTAGTTAAAGGGAGGTCCAAACAGTTTAATCTTGGTCTCCCTAGGTTTAAATTTCCTATTTTAGAAAATAGAGATTGTAAATCTGTCCAAACAGTTTAATCTTGGAAGATTCTTAGATAGGTAGAGAAACAGAAGAGCCCAACAGCTTAATCTGGGCTTCGGAAGAAATAAGGGTAGTATGTAGATAGGAAAGCATCAAAAGAAAAATGAATGACGGGTTTGCAAGTCTAAGTGCACCCCCAAACAAAAGAAGAAAAAATGCTAGGCAAGTAGGCTGGGTAGGTAGTTCTGAGGCTGCTGAAATTGCTGACCAGTTCCAGGTTTTCAGGTATCATATCATGCAGGACATAATCAGCAAGGATTTGTAAGCATAAAGGCTCAAATGAGGTATAACTGACTCCCCCGCTCTGTTTTCCCCAATCATTAAATAACTTCCCCAAAAGAGGTCAAGATCTTCTTGAAACCTCTTAAGTTCTATCATCTTCATAACTCTGGCTTGAGTAAAGATCTACTTTACTCAAAGTTGTTCCATATTTCCTCCCGAAGTATGGTCCTACCCCCTTGTAACAGCCTAAGCTCTCCCGAACATAGCGCTTTCTTACCATCTCCATATTAACCACTAACATTATTATTTAGCTCCCTATTCTTCCCGTCCCCTTATTAATATTAAGTAAAATTCCCCTATGTAATATCCTTCCCCCTGGTTGAAAAATAACCATAAGAACTCCCGGGAATTGTTCAGTTTATCAGAAACCAGACAAGAACCCCGACCTCCAAAACCACCTCCCAGATACGATGGACTCCTTCCAAAGTATAAAGTTCCCCCGAGGTAATCGGACCCCTTTCGAAACCTCAAAGTGCCCTTAACACCCACTTACTTATTTTTTTCTCCTCAAAGCCGTTTTCACATCGCAACCTCGCACTCTCATATTCATGCAAAACATCGCCCATCCGTTCCCCGCCGATGCGATATTGCGATATCGGCGATCGGCGATCACAAACGCCGAGTGTCCAATCCATTCACCTCTCCGTCTCCGCCGATGCGATATCCCGATATCGCCGACCGGCAGTCGCAAGCGCCAAATGTCCAACTCAATTATCCCCCTCTCTCCCCACCTACGCGATATCGCGATATCGCATCGGAGTCTCTTCACCACAGTACATCCAGTATCTCACCACGTCGCTCTGTACCAGGGACCCACAGCTGACGTCATCCGCCGTACAGCCGACACCATGCTTACGTCAGCAGCCAGAAAAGCCGAAAAAGCTTTGCGCAGGGAGAAAAATCGCACTTCGGAGCTCCAGATCAAGAAACGGAGGCAGTTTCCGATGCGCGATTCGCACGAAGGTGCTAATCGCGCATCGCTACGGGAAATAGGCCATTTCGAGGAATCTTCAGGGAATATTCTTATTACCGAGCCCATTGCGCACCGAAAGAGCCCCAAAATTGCCCAATCGTGCCAAAGGATCCGGTTTGAAGACAGCAGCAGATCAGTCACAGAGTTTAAAGTGTATCAGATCAAATCAGCAAGCATCAAGCGTGTCAAAGAGTATCAGTCGACGACGGAAACCATCAATGTAGCGGCAAAGTGCATCAGAGAATATCTTGAGCAGCGGCCCAAAGCAAGAGAAAATTGAATATCTTCCAGCAGATTCATAGAAGGAGAGTGAAACTACTTGAAGCTCTCAAATCATAATTATTGCACATTCAATTCGCACCAAAGCCGAACTGCAGCCCCGAAGCACATTCACTCCAGTAGCACCGCATCTGGTCCCCAAAGGCCACCTCGTCACCTGTTCCGATCCAGTTGCCCCCAGCGCAGCCAAAAAGATTTACTTGCATTAATTCCAGCAGCATTTAGATTTTTGAGGAGTTCTAAACAGACCTGTCAAGGTCACTTGTAATGATGTCTTTCCGATATTTTGTTTATAAATACCACCCTAAGCAATGTTGTGAGGGGTTGGTTGGTTGGTAGTATTTTTTGGTCAGTCTTCTTTCCAACATTTTCTCTGAGCAAAGACTCACACTGTAACTGTCATATTTTTCCATAATAATAGATTGCTGAAAGCATGGATTGTGAAACAACTTGATGTTTTCTCTTGGCCAAGGAATGATCACGGAATTCCTATGTCTCTACATGATCCAATAAGTGTTCTTCTCCTCTGTTTATTTTATGTTTTTTTTATCACCTTGCCGCCTTTCTAAATTGCAGGAAAAAAGAATAGCTTAAGATTTGTTTCATTACACCTTAATTTCAATTTCTGCATTTTTCAATGTTTTCTTCAGAAACAGTTATAAGCTTGTATTCTTAAATGATCTGGTTTACCCTGTTTCTTTCACATATGAGTGCATGTCTTAGGAATTCTTAACTGGTCCGGGATCCCACTCATCCACTTCTCCTCTTTGTCAGCATGATGGAATGATTCTCTTTTGCCTTTCATCCCTGATGTTCATTCCGTACTTTCAGCAGACAGAAAATTGTATCCTGTGTGGCTATCCCGCTCCGTATCCTCTTGTGACCAAGAAAACGCTTGTATGCCTCAATCTGTGACTCCATGCCCAATGGTTCGAAACTTATCACACCTTACTGTGCCTCTTTGTTCGAGAATCCTAACTTCTTTCCAATCACAGTCAACATTCCCTTGAAGTAAGAAAGCTAGCCTAAAATCATCAACTAAGGTTGAATCAAAAGGAGAGAGCCCTCTCCGATTGCAGGTGGGCTAGAACCTGCAATCAGAAGATTGGTTTGTGGTTACCTCGGCCGTATCCCTATTAGGAGCCTAGGGACAACCTGAGTGATAACAGACCCCTTGTGCAACTCACTACTTGGATTTAATGTTGCATGACTTAGCCAAATTTCATTGGGTCAATGAGACAATCCGAAGAGCCAAAACAATTGCAAACTACATCATCAACCATTGTCTCACTTTGAGCATATATAGGAAGAATGCATCAAAAGAGTTGTTGAGACCTTGTGATACAACGTTTGCCACTTTTTATATTACTCTGAAAAGAGTTGTTGAGGAAAAAGCGAGCCTAAGAGCTATTTTTTGCAATATTGAGTGGGAGAGATCTACCCTTTCCAAAGAAACTAAGGGGAAAAATGTGGAACAAATAGTGCTCAATAATGGCTTTTGGGAAAATGCAAACAAGGTTTTAAAAATATGTGGCCCAATTGTTAATGTGCTCTGCATGGTTGATGGTGACAAACTTTGTATAGGTTTCGTTTATGAAAGCATTGATCGTTGCAAAGAGACCATTGCAAGTGCTTTTAATAATGTGGAAGTTGATTACCGGGAGATATGGGATTTAATTGATCAAAGATGGAAGATGATGCATAGTCCATTACATGCAGCATCATGCTATTTGGACCCTAGATTGTTTGGGTTATCAAGACATAGGGATGAAGAAGTCATGAATGGACTTATCCAGGCTATTGAGAAGCTAAATCCAGATCCAGAAATTGTAGGTTTGGTCAGAAGTTAGTTGAGGGCATACAGGTTAGAAGAAGGGTTATTTGGAACACAATCAACAAAGTATGATAGGAGCACTAGTGATCCAACAGTATGGTGGGAATTTTATGGTCCAGGGGCACCAAAATTGCAAAATTTTGCAATTTGTATCTTAAGCCAGGGATCAAGTGCATCAACATGTGAAAGGAATTGGAGTTCCTTTGACCACATTCATTCCAAGAAAAGAAATAGATTATTATTTGGAAGATTAGAAGATCTTGTTTATGTTCGTAGTAAGCTTTGAAAAATGTGGCTAAAGAGTCATCCAATTCCTCTACTCCATGGATCGATCTTGTTCCAAATGCATCAATGGATGAAATTGATTTTTACATTGATAGTGACGTTGACAGGGAATTGAGTGATGAATCTGATGTTGAAGCATCTAGCGGATTCACAGCTCCTACTGTTCTTGATGATATAGAACTTTTTGATATAACAAGTGGGCCACAGGAACATCAAGAATAAAACTTTTGTTTCTGTTTTAGATTTTTAGTTTACTTTTTGCATGAACGATTTTCTAAAACTGCCAAGCTACTTTAAACTTTCGAGTTTATATATTTTGAATAATTTTTTATCAGATTGTTTATCAATATATGAAATCTGATATGGCCCATGGTTTTGTTGAATTTGATGTGGGTACGAATGTCTATGCTGAATTTTTCACCTTGTTTACTATGTATGGAAGTTGGTTCTTTATTGGCACTCACTTTCATGGTTTATAAAATTATGTGGAAATGATTTAAATGTTTGAGCAATAATCTTATGTGTTTGCAATGTGCATTATGGACTTTGAATTTGACTTTAAATTGATTTTTTTTATATATATACATTTTTGTTTCAAATTTCTATGTCGAATTTTATGTCAAACTTTATCGGCAAAATTTTAGGTGCCAAACTTTATTCGAATTTCAAGGTCGTCAAACTCGAACACGAACACGAACCTGGTGACTTATCCTGTATCCCATTAGGAAAGACTATTTTTCACAAGTCAAATCTTATATGAGATCTTTACAAGACAATGCATATCCAAATAAACATATCTTCAACTTCACTCTATAGAGTCCGGAAAACCCAGTGTAAGATATCTTCTATATGCCTACCAAAATTAGAACTAATAGAAAGAAGAATGAATATATTTAGAGACACACCCATCCACCTCCTCCCAAATTTGCTATTTACTAGAAATGACTACAAACCTTCTTTTCATACACCAGTAGCGTGTCCATTCCTTTTTTCAGAGATATGTTGAAATATATGGAGAGGAAAGTGGATCTTATAGTCGAGGTATCATCAAAGATAGGATGTAAAAGGAAGTTTTCACAAGAAAAAGTACCCTCCATCCACTTAATCACCACTAGTGAATCGCCAAACAATTGAACTCTACAAACACCTTTTTCAAATGCTAACATAAGAGAAAGCTTCATAGCCATAAGCGATGTGAAGTTGTTAGACCCATTTCTAAGCAAACTTTGAACTTAAATGAATCTCTGACAGATGTTTTGCCACCCTTGCTCTACAGACCTATGGATCTCTTGTTGCTTCTTGATAAAAAATAAATCCAAGCACCAAAGTTGCATATGACCTTAGCCTTGATTTGCCTAATAGGCTTTTCAACTTTTAATTCCACAAAATTGTTGAGAATGTTCAGAGTTTGTGTATCACATTGTATATGAAGTGTGACCCTATCATAAAATAGACTAACATTCCTAGAAAGCCAAATCCCCCAAGGAATTGTCTTTACAATCACATTCCCATCCCATCTCAAATTACCACTCTAGACATTTTTTAAGCTTATGGAATATTTAATCTCTTTCCAAAATTGAGTATCATATAAACATGAAATAAATAGATGAAAAATTGAGTCATCATTAATGTTACAAAAAGAGCATCAATCGATGCCATCCTTGCTCCTTTTTTGCAAATTATCCCTTGTAAGCACCTTGTTATGAAGGGCCAACCACATATAGATATGAGATTTTTTTTTTTCATTTTCTTTTGACTGAAATTGGTGTTTATTACATTAGTAAAACCTGTGTTGAGATGACACAACAAAGTGCAAAAATTTGGGTGTTATAGCTAGAAGGAGCCATTCCAGAATTTTGGCTCAAAAATATCATTGATCTTGACTATTGAAGGTGGATTCATATACTCAAAATTGAGATTTACTTAGTAATATTTGCAGTATATGCCTAAGATTAATATAGCAAAACACTTCATTTAGGGAGATTTGGGATAGGAGCGAGACCATGTGAAAATTCGATACAAATAGCACTTATTGCAATCAACTAGTAATTATCCAATGTATTTAATTCTGAGCAAATTGTTTTACTGCAAATACTAAATAAAAACACGATTGCAATATTCACCAAGAAAATAAATTGTGGAAACTGTGAGAGATAACCAGTCACAAAATGGACACAATATTATTGGACAAAATGTCCTTGGAAAAACCCCGAAGGGAAAACCAATTCTTCATATCTGAGGGTTTTATTAATCTTCAACAAATTTTGCAATATTACAATACTGATTTCCAAACCCTAGCAAAGCTCCAACAAAATATTTCTTCACCTCCACAAGTTGATCTAACCATTGGAAGGCTCTCGGCCTCCCTTTGCAACTTGACACGACCTCTCTTGGAAAATACAGCTTGTACGGCTTCACACGTCGGCCTCCTCTAGTTCTTTGATGCTCACGACCTAGATGGAATTAGCCTCTCGACTATGTTGGCAACTTGTACGACCCTCCTGGCAATCTGTATGACCTCCTCCTGGCAATCTCGGCCTCTCAGAGAAAACTCGACCTCTCTTGGAACCCTCATGTCCTCAATAATTCGGCCTCCCTGTCTGCAGAAAAAAAACTAGAAGAATGTTAATTTTCTTGAAACTCTGCACACTACTTAGATGAATTACTGAAAACAAGGCAGTTGAAAACTGAAACCAAATTTACTTTCACCAAGATACAAAGTTTCCAAACTTTCAATAAGCAACATAAAATAATCAAGATAAAAACACATGCACACAAAATTGACATGCTTGTTTTACCCAGGAAACCCAAAAGGGAAAACCTGCTTTCTTTGTTGTGGTATTTTATTGATTGTTCTTGAGCAAATGGATCTATTACAATTCACGCTGCGACTGCAGCCAACAATCTGTCTCTGAGAAAGCGTTAGGCTTCTCCTTACTAATCTCAGCGTCTACAATTGATCTCTATCTGCCTTGATCTCGACCCTGCACAATTGATCTCTGTTGAAGATAGTATTGACCTCCATTGAGAATCTTGATCCCTTGTTCCATAATCCTTGCACACTTAGGTTCTTATTTCTTTCCACACAATTTCTCCTCAATTATGCGCACTCCACACACAGAATGATCTGTGATCTTGTGCCTTTGTCTATGTTGCACGAAACTTCTAGGAACTCGACGTTTTAGGCCGTACTCGTACCTGAAACTTCGAAACTCAACCATCATGTAATCATCTATGAGAGTTATATAGACTTGGTTTTACTTCTAAATTGTCATCTATGGGTCTTATTCCCTTTTACTTGCAAGATAATGTTGTTATTCACTTATTTATAACTAATATATTTATAACTATATATATATATATATATATATATATATTGTTGAACCTAATCTTCATGATTGGGAATTTTATGTAATAAAATAAATTGGGAAGGTGAACAGTCATCGGGAGATGAACTGAACAATCACTCCCTATTGTATATAATAATGGGTTACATATGGAATAATACATGAATCAGTTTTCTGCCAAACTGGAGTTACTCCTGGCCTGACATGGTATCAGAGCCAGCTCCTTGTTTTAGCTATTATGCTCCTGTAACTCCTCTGTCCTGGCCTGACATGGCCTCTGCCTCTGCCTGATTTCCCTCTGTCCTGAAATAACCTAACTCTGCATGCATTGCCTCATAACGCATTTGTCCATTCTGTCCAGACAGAAGCGCTGAACGTTAAATTTTTTTTTGAGAATAAGCGTTGTCATGTCTGACATGTCTGACATACGTTAATTCTTTGAATAGCGCTGGTTCATGACTGAAACGAAGAGGGAAATGTATGTACAGGAGTCCGCGCGCCAGCCTAACTGACATGGTAAAATACCTCGTGCCTCCTTCTAACGACCTTCTTTGCTCAATACTCCGACGGAGTCGAGGGGTTTAACGATGGCATTGGCTTGAGTTTTAGCAGACGCTGTAGCCACCCTCGTACTATGCTTAAGTTGGCTCAACATGAGCACTGCCATTGCCATTCTCGTTTTCCTCTGTACCATTTCAAATACCGCCAAACCCGACATTATTTGCAGTAGCAGCTTTTAATCCAAGCTCATTTCGAGTCTCGATGGTATATGCCATACACTTTTTTTTAAACGCTGGAATTTTACAGTACTTGAGTTCATATTTCTCTGGTTTGAGTGGTATACGAGTAGTATACGTTTGAATACGCTGCTCATAACGTCTGGTATGCGCTGGTAAAGCTGCTCATAACATGTGCCATGGTTTTTTTACATGTACTGTCCAAGTGTTTTTTTAACGCCGTCTAGTTTTACGTTCCTACTATATACATATGCCCGTGCTATATGGTATCAAACTGCGTATTGAACTGCATTTGAATTGATATATATATATATATATATATAATATATATATATATATATATATAATATATTAATAATATATATATATTATGCGGTGATATATATGTTACATTGGTAGCATGGTTATATGTGGTGATATATATGCAGATCTGAATGGTATTTGAAACGATTGAATAGTATTGAACAACGTAAGTGTTGTGCGCTGTGGATTATATGGTATTGAACTGCATTTTTGTGTTGGTCTATATTATTATTCCACAAATGAACCTCAACTCGCATTCAATTCTCGAATAGCTTTTTGTCTTAACATGCAAAATGAAGCTGTGAGGTCTTTCTATTCCCTCCTTATGTTCAAAAAAAAAGGAGAGAGACTTCTTATTCCCGAATTTCTCTAGTTGATGTTGCTGCACATGGTATAATACAGTGGTTTTAATGCTATCCTATTGCTCTATGGCATATACATTGAAAGATATATGTATTGAATGATATATATATATATATATA
>APFE031033867.1:51637-162147 GCA_000404065.3 Pinus taeda
AGAAAATAAGAAGTTTGTTATATCTAGAGATGTAATTTTTCTTTAATCATCCAAATCTGACAATGTTTTTGAGCGGCAACTTGATCGCTTGGATAGATTCGCAAAAATGAAATCATTTCAAGAATTTGAAAATCAGATTCCACATCTTGAAGGGGGGATTCCTATACTAGATCAACATGTGGAATATTCTTCTGAAGAATACTCTCCCCCGATTGAAACTCCAACAATGGATGATGCTTTAAGTGATGTAATTGATAGAATTGGGAGACTCAATCTTGATTCACTCCCAACTCAATCAACAGAGCAGCCTGGACCATCTCAGAAAGGTCCCCCAAAGTGGCTGACAAAGACACTTGAAAGTGTTCATCCTGATGAAATTGGAAAAACAGGAACCAGAAATTCAAAACGGCAAAATGGAGGTGATGTAAATGACTCTAATTCACCTATTGATATGGATGTTTCTTATGATTGTGAATTGAACTTGTCTACAGATTTTGAACAAACTTCCTTCAAAGAAGCTGCTTCTCATGATAAATGGAAAGAAGTGATGCAAAAGGAGTATGATGCCCTCATAAAAAACGATACTTGGAAGCTTGTTGATCCTCCATTTGGAACCAAACCAATTGGCTGCAAGTGGGTCTACAAGAACAAGTACAAAGCTGATGGCTCACTTGACAAGCACAAAGATAGGCTTGTGGCAAAAGGTTTTGCACCGAAGGAAGGGGTCGATTATGAGGAAATTTTTTCCCCCACAGCAAAATGGGCCACCATCCGGACACTCTTTGCACTAGCAGCTCAGAACGGTTGGAAAGTCCATCAAATGGATGTAAAAACTGCCTTCTTGAATGGAGATCTAAAAGAGAACGTTTTTATGTCCCAGCCTGAAGGATTTGCTGTGAAAGGACATGAACATAAAGTATGCAAACTTGTGAAGTCCTTGTATGGCCTCAAACAAGCACCACGAGCCTGGTATGAAAAGCTAACTGAGCATCTTCTGAAACTCAACTTCAATCATTTTGATCTTGATGATGCAACTTTATTTGTCAAGAAAGTTGGAAAAACAGTTGTATATCTTGTGGTATATGTAGATGATCTTTTAATGACAGGGAACAATGAAAGTTATATTGCATCCATAAAGAAAGAATTGGGGAAAGTTTTGAAATGACTGATTTGGGCTATGTTCATTACTATCTTGGCATTGAAGTAACCCAACATCCAAAGTCCATATTTCTTTCTCAAAAGAAATACATTGGAGATTTGTTAAACAGATTTGGCATGACAGAGAGCAATCCTCTTTCTACTCCAATGGAACAAAACTTAAAGCTCACATCTATTGAAGGAAAGGAATTTGAGGATGCAACAAAGTATAGACAGCTTGTAGGGAGTCTCATCTACCTCACTACTACCAGACCAGACATTTCATTTGCTGTTGGAATCCTCTCCAGGTTTATGCAAAAGCCTTGTGAGGGACATTGGTCTGCTGCAAAAAGAGTTCTAAGGTACTTGAAGGGAACTCAAGACCTTGGAATCAAGTATACACAGGTGGATGACTTCAGCTTGATTGGATACTCTGATTCAGACTTCGATGGAGACAAAGAAACTGGGGTATCTACTTCAAGATATGATATGAGTCTTGGATCATGAGCTGTCTCCTAGAGATCACGCAAACAATCAGTTCCAGTAGATTCCACAACAGAAGCAGAATACGTGGCATCAGCTGAAGCAACAAAAGAAATTGTGTGGCTCAGAAAAATTCTTGAAGATTTGCAGGTAAAACAAGTACAATCAACTCCACTCATGATTGACAACACCTTTGCAATAAAGTTGGCCAAGAACCCAAAATTCCACGATCGAACGAAGCATATCAATACAAAATATCATCTGATTCGACGTCATGTTGAGGCCAAAACAATCCATCGCTGTCATTGTTCCACAAATGAGAAAATTGCGGACATCTTCACCAAAGCACTTGGAAGGGAAAAGCTTGAACGATCCAAAATGATGCTTGGACTCACCAACATCCCTTCAGATTAAGGGGGGGAATTTTGACACCTATTCTTCATGATTGGGAATTTTATGTAAATAAAATAAATTGGGAAGGTGAATAGTCATCGGGAGATGAACTGAACAATCACTCCCTATTGTATATAATAATGGGTTACCTATGGAATAATACATGAATCAATTTTCTGCCAAACTGGAGTTACTTCTGGCCTGACACACACACACACACACACATATATATATATGACGTTTTAGTTGGCGTTTCAATTGATGTTTCCATTTTTGGGAGGTGATGTTTCTAAACGAACCCGTTTTGGAAATTCTGAAGCGTTTCAGCATTTCGTGCAACTTAGGCCTTCGTCCTTCTCTTTATAGATAGAAATCGGTGGATGTAGGAGGCTTGGTCAAATTTCAATTCACACTAGTGTCACGAGTTTCCTTCGATAGTTAACTAGAGCAAGCCCTAGTTACACTTGGACTAGCTCATAGTTAACTAGCTCGATTTCCTCCTTGATTTACTATTGTTGTGATTGTGAGTTAACTGAGAACTCAACTCGTTCTCTCTCCAATAAACACTAAAGTCTTAACTCATTCTAACTCAACTTGTCACCTCCTTATCCTGTAGACTAATTGAAGAAGACTCCAACGAAGTGAAGCTCCAACGCTACGCATGCAAACTTGATGGCTATTGTGGTAAACTGGAGATCGACTCATCATAACTGAAGTCTATCTCATTAACTCACATTCATGCTAGAGAAAGACTAATTCGTGGTCTTCACTGGCTAAGGCACAAGCCAAAATACCTTCCATCGCTACATTTTGAACACTCCCTCTTAGTGAGGAAGGGATTCTGTACAACTCCCAACTTATCTCTAAAATAGACAAAACTACCTCTTATCAATCCCTGGTCAAGATATTTGCTATTTCCTCCTCTGTTGGAATGTATGGTAGCTTCACTATCCCTTTTTGCGCACAGTCCCTGAGATGATGATACTTGATCTTGATATGCTTGGAGCGATCATGAAACACTAGATTCTCATAGAGCTTAATGTAACTTTGATTGTCACAGTGTATCACAATGGGCTCCATCCTCTGCCTGAAAAGTCCCGTAAGCAACTTCCTCATCTAGATAGCTTCACATGCTGCCAAACTGGCAGCCATGTACTCGACCTCTGCTGAACTGAGTGCAACTGATCTCTGCTTCTTGTCGAACCAGGAAACAACTGTTGACCCAATGCTGAAGACACAAGTTGAAGTAATCTTTTGATCTGTGGAGCTCCCTGCTCAATCTGCATCTGTGAAGTCCTCAAGCCTCACTCCATCAACCTGTCTATATCGTAATCCATAATATGTCATGCCTCTAAGATACTTGAAAACATTCTTCAAGCAACCCAGTGAACTCTGGTAGGATCCATCATGAACTGGCTCAACTGGTTCACTGTAAAACATATGTCAGGTCGTGTGTTGACTAAGTACATCAACGACCCGATGAGCTACCTGTACTATGTAGCATCTACTCGCTTTGCTTTGCTAGTGTCCAAACCTTTCTCCAATTTATGACTAGAGGCGTGGTCATGGGCCTGTAATCTTACATATGAAACTTCTTGAGAATCTCTGTAGTGTACTTCCCTTGCCTCAAGAAGATTTCCCCATCATCCTGCCATACCTCTAGCCTGAGGAAATAGTGCATAAGCCCTATGTCCTTCATCTCAAAGTCTCTTGCAATATCTGCCTTGTAATCTTGGGTCAAGCTGTCTACTCCAGTCAAGATAAGATCGTCAACATAGAGCGCTAGAATGCGTGGAACCCCTCCAATCATGATGTAGTACAGGTTGGTGTTTGCCTCACTCTTAGTGAAGCCCAATCCCTGAAGGTAGTTATAAATGTGAGTGTACCATGCTCTCGGTGCTTGCTTGAGCCCGTAAAGAGCTCTCTTCAACAAACAAACATGAGTGTCTCTGCTGAAAGTCTCAAACCCCTCTGGCTACTCCACATAAATCTCTACCTCGACCTCCCTGTTGAGGAATGATGTCTTCATATCCAACTGACAAGTCTTCCACCCCATCTGAGCTGCAAGTGCCAGAATCATCTTGATGGATGAATAACATGCCATTGGACTAAACATCTCATCATAGTCGATGCCCTTAACTTGTGAGAAGCCCTTGGCTACAAACTTGGCCTTGTACTTCTCCACAATTCCATCTGTTCCATGCTTCATCTTGTACATCCAGAGTAATCCTACCACTGATTTCCCGTCTAGGCATGGCACAATCTCCCAGACATCGTTCTTCATGATGGAGGAATATTCCTCCACCATGGCATCCTGCCAAACTTGCTGAGAGGCTGCCTCCTTATAACAAGAAAGCTCTGAGTCTAACAACTCAGTCATCAGTGCCATGTACTCGGTGTACCTCTGTGGCTACTTGCTCAGTCTGAACATGGAGTTGGGAGTCTCAACTCGCTCACGGGCCTCCTGAATCAACCTCTTAGCCCACTTGGCTCTCTTCTTCCTTGTGCTGGGAGTCACTGATTGAGTGGCTACCTCCATTCGTCATGGTTTCTCCTCCTCATCTTACAATGACTCCTTGTCATCTAGCTGTACGACCTGCTTGCCACTTGGCTGAGACTCAATCTGTGACACTAACTAAGGCTCTTGCTTGGGAGCAAGTAGCTCCTCCTTAAATACTCCAGAGTCTAACTTGCTCTCACTCCAAGGATTCCCTCAGAGCTCTGTCCTCCTCAAACCTCACGTCCTGCTTGATAACTATCTTCTTGAATGATGGTATATACACCCTGTACACTTGAGATGTCTCACTGTAACCCACAAAAATTCCTTTTTCAGCTGTGGGCTCCATCTTCTCCCTGCTCTCTTTGGATACATGGCAATAAACTTTGGTGCCAAAGATGCGAAAGTGAGAAACATCAGGCTTCTTGCCTGTGAAAGCCTCCTTTGGTGTAACTCGTCTAATCACTTTGTGTGGACACTTGTTTTGTAGAGATATTGTAGTGTTGCATGCCTCTGCCCACAAGAACATGAGCAACCCCTGGTCATGCAACATGGCCTTGGCCGCTCCAACTATGTTGCGGTTCTTCCTCTCAGCCATCCCAATTTGCTGAGGGTTATGGGGTGCTGTAAGTTCTCTCCTAATGCCCTCCTTGGCACAAACATCCCTGAAAGCATTGGACACATATTCACTGCCATTGTCACTCCTCAATTCTTTGATCTTCTTCCTGATGTGGTTTTCTACCAAGGCCTTAAACTCCATGAACTTTGAGAAGACCTCCTATTTCTTCATAAAGAAGATCCATGTTTTTTGAGAATAGTCATCTATGAAAGTGACTTAGTACTCGTGTCTCATGAGGGATGGAGAAGAGAACGACCCTCATATGTCTGAATGTACCAACTCTAAAATCCCTTTGGCTTTGCTGTCTTGACCCTAAAAAGATGACTTGGCATGCTTGCCAAGTGTGCACCCCTTGCACACACCATGGTGTTCAAATGCGCACTGTGGTAGTTCTATGGCTATCCACTGAAGGATCTTCAACACCTCATGATGCAAATGCCCCATGGGTCTAGGCCAAGGCTCCCCCACGTCTTTGGTCTGCACATTTCCTGCTTTGCTGCTCAGGGCTGCACATGTCTCAACCCGTAGCCTGTAAAGATTCTTCATCCTCGCACCATTTTGCTTCTTGGATCCAGAAGCTATGTGCTTGAGGTAAGCCTTACCTCTTACTAAAGATGACATCGTAACCCTTGTCCTCTAGGGTAGGAACAGAAACACGGTTCTTCTTAAGGCCTGGAACATAGAGGACATCCCTGAGATGGAGAGAGCTACCAGACTCCCTCTCAAAACTAACAATACCTACTCCCCTAGTCAAGTACTTGCCATCATTTCCTAACTCAATGTGAAACTGTATGTCCTTCGCCTTCCATTGGTTGAAATACTCCTTGTTCCCTGTCATGTGGAATGATGCTCTAGAATCAATGTACCATACGCTGCTTCCTACTGAGCTTGCCATGCAAGCTATCAATGAGAAGCCTTTCTCGAATCGAGAAGAAAGCTCATCTACCTCAGCTGATGTGACGACATGGTCCTTACTTGACCCCTTCTTTCGGTTAGGACACTTAGGGGCATAATGCCTGAACTGGTGGCAATGGAAGCATTTGGTCTTGCTCAGATCTTTCTTCCTTTTCTTGCCCTTTTGACTGGATTTGGTCTTTCCTTGGCCCTTCTTGCCCCTGAATTTGCTACATTTGCCTGCCAAGGCAAAGTTCTCCGCGTCCTTTGCCTTTGTTGATCTTCCAACTCTCATCCCTCTCTGAATTTCTTCTTGGACACAGTCTGACCACAACCTTTCCAAGCTGGGAAGATTCTCTCTGCCATTGACTGCATCCTGAAAATTCTCCCAAGACTTTTGAATTCCCAGTAGCGCAAGACTCACAAGATCATTGTTTGCTATAGTCTCGCCCACTCCAGTTAGCTCATCCCGAACTTGAGTGAACTTGGAAAGGTACGTAATGATGGGCTCTCCTTTGCTCATCCAGATATTTCTTATCTTGTCCTTCAGGGCAAGCTTCTTGGCATAACTGGAACCCTGATAAAATCCAAGATGACTTTCAAGTTTCAACATCTCGTATGCTATCTTCTTCCCATGGAGATGAGGGATAATATGGTGTTTGACCCCCTCAAGAATGATCCTCTTGGCCTTGGTGTCATTCTTGTTATGTTGGATCAATTGTTGGGGATTTGCAGGTGGAACTATTTGATTTTGTGCAAATTCCACTCTTGTCGAGTTGATGCTCGAGCCCTTTAGGCCACACAAGAACCTGACCATCTGGTGGCTTAGGCAAAAATCTCCTTATAGTCCACTCCCTCTTGTTGGGAGAACCCTCTTGCCACAAAACTTGCTTGTATGCTTCCATTTGATGTGTGAATCATCGCCTTGACAACCTCCATAATGGACCTGTTCTTCCTTTCTCGAAACCTCATTTTGGGATGCCATGGAAGAAAAAATCATAACCAAGCAAAATACAAAGACAAAAGGCTGACCAAAGAAAATAATCAAGGGAGAAAAATATAATTGGAAATACTTATCTCTTGATTTGAGGATTGTTGGGAATTGTCAACTTCCTTTCGGACAAATCTGTAAGAGAGTCTTGGACATTTGTCATATCAATATGCCTTGTCCACAAACCAACATCACTATTATTGCTAATAGTTTCTAAAGGAAAGATTCCTTTGACTTCTTCTGAGGTGGATGCTCATCATCATCATCAACATTGGCTTCTGGTACATGCTGCTTTTCCTTCCTTTTCTTCTCAGGACACTGGGAGGCATAGTGTCCAAAATTATGACAAATGAAGCACTTGACTTTTGACATATCCTTCTTCTTTTGATCTTGAACAGGAGCGACTTTTCTACTTGTATTTTTTGTATCAATCTTTCCAAAGTTCCTTCTTCCTTTTCCTTTGTATGAGCTGCAAGAGCTTGAGTTTCTTCATCCTGCGTGTTGTACAAGCTATTCTTGGATATCAATCTGGTCTCCTCTTGGATACAATCAGTCCATAGCTTATCAAACTTTTGCAGTTTTTCTTGTGCACAAATTCTCTGAATAAATGGTTCCCATGATGAGGGAAATCCATTGAGAGTCATTTTAACAAGTTTTTTATCATCAATAGTATCTCCAATGGATACAAGCTCATCTTTGATTTGGGAGACTCTCATAAGCTATGAGACAATTGAATCTGATGACATCATGACATTATGAAGATGATTTCTCAAGATTAACTTCCTACTAGTGTTACTGCTCTCATACAATCCCACCAGAACATCATATGCTTCCTTTCCAGTCTTCAATGCAACAACATGAGGAATAAAGTAGTCCTTTATGGAATCTACTAAGATTCTCTTTGCCTTAGCTTCATTCTTCTTATACTTGTCTTTCTTCTCAGCTCCCTCTGGCTTTGAAATAACTTTCTCCACATGATCTTGAAGCTCATTCTCTTCCAAGATAAGGAGTATCCTAGTCTTCCAAGATCTGAAGTTGATGGTGCCATCTAACTTGTCTTCAACTCTGAGACTTGGTGCCATTTTGACAAGAGAGCTAAAAATCCAATCAGGTCGTTGGACGCTTGTCTCTTAACCTGACTTCAATGGCTTCTGCTTCCACAAGAAGGCTTTGATACCATGTTGAATTTTCTACAAGAGCATAGTAGAATACTATTTTCTACCAGATAATTACTATCTAATGATTCTTCACAAAGAATTCTTATGCCACTGATATCATTGAGCAATTATACTTCAGAAAATATCAACAATAAATGCAGCAGAAATAGTTAAGATCAGAGAAAGACAACCATGCACAATAAAGACAATAATTTTACCCTAGGAAACCCAACCTTGGGAGAAAACCCAACAACTTTTCTTGAAAGGGAAAATATTCTTCAACAAGGTTTACAAATCCAAGTTATCTAGAAATCTGTGCCAAAATCCAAGTCAAAATACTAGTCAAACTTGGTCAAATTCCAGCAAGTCAATGCTGGTCAAACCAACCAAAATACATAGAAGTCAATGCTGGTTAAACAGTCAAACTACGGGAATACCTCCCAATGCTACAAAAAATCAACATGCTCTATATGGCGTCAATGGGATGAAGGTGTTCTAGATTTGCTTCTTGTCCTGCTGATAAAATAGTGATAAAACAATGCATATTTCTAATAGGAAACTATTAATAGCCAATCACTCAAGATATGCAGTGTAATCTATGGATTTTGGTCTATGGAATTTATCCTAACTAATTTTAGAGTTATTTCTCTGTTTAGATACACGGTTTAAGAGTTATGAGTGAAAAGAACTTGCTGTCCTATGGGATAGACCGTGAAACCTGTGTAAAAAGGCAAAGGTAGCAAGTTGATTTGTTACTACAACCAACCCATAGTGTGCAAGACATCTCTAGGGAGTCACCCTAAAGTGAGAGAAGGCTAGAGGGTACTTTAGAGGCTTTAGGGCTTCCCATCTATCAAATATTTCATTGAAAATGCACTTTCCAGCTAGCTGGAAATTGCCCTTTCAGATTTCTAATTATAAATACAAATTTTTTCCAGAATTTAAGTAGTCAATTTTTACAGTTATAAAATAAAGGAAATTCAACTATTTCACAAGGCGAATGACCATAAATGATTAAGTCCTAGCTTAAGATGCTTACGTGTAGGCCTTGAGAACTTACTTTGAATGGTTGTAGAATGCAAGTCCAGCAAAAAAAAATCCTCTCTACCTATAATTTGTTGCCATTTGAGTAGATACAAGTGTAAAAATATGGGAAATGAAACTTGCATCTATGTGGGAGCTTAGATCATACAAATTTGACACTTCTTCCTACTAAATAACTGCTGAGAATGATCTAACAGTAATAACCAACAAGAAAAATAAAAGAGAATTTGAATATTTTTAGAGATTTTTTGGTTGTTGGAATACATGTGCTATGAGAACTTGCTTCTTGTTGGGATGTGAAGTCAAAGCCCTTCTAAGTTGCTAGGCCCGGCTTGCGTCAAGGAAGTGGGTTTCGCCTTGGAGGAAATTGCTTAATTTACCCCTTAGGAGTGGCTTATCCTTGGTGTCTCCGACATCTGTTCTTTGTGTCTAGCGAAATACAAAATCCTTGAAATAATGAAGCCTTCCTTTGAAGCAGTTGAAAACCCTTGGATCGATTCACCTGCAAGCAAGATTATACAAGTAGAAGAAACCCTAGTTGCTTGTCTCCATGTAACATATTAGCTCCTCGATGGTAGAGATTATCAGTCTTTGGATAAGTTTACCTATATGCATAAATAAATTAGAATTTTTATAAATTATGCCCAATAACCATAACCATAACAAGAATAAGAACAAAGACAAAAACCATCTCTCATTGTAAAGAATTACAAGAGTTTGCAGAAATGAGCTCTTTATTTGTGATAGCACTCGTCTCAAATAATCAACAACGATTACAATGGAGGAGAGTCTAGCCTTTTATAGAAAATATTCTAATGGCTAGTTGACTTCTCAAAAAAATATTGCTAGTCTTCCACAATTTGGGATTTAAAATTTTTTTATTTTCTTAAAATATTACAAAATAGCATGAATTGCCCCAAGGGGGTCGAATTTGTCCACATAGCCAAGATAATTCACGATTTCCCTTTGAAAATGGTCCTCAATGGTAAAATAGTGAAGTAGTACCAAGATTTCCCCCAACGTGTAGCATTTTTGGTCCATGAGTGAGTCGATTTGTCCACATAAAAGAGTGTGAATTGACCAAAAGTAAATGACTTTGTCCCTTTAGAAAAAAATAGTTGTAACGGCTAGTAGATAGGTCCATCTTCCAACTTCTCGGTTCAATTTGGTTACAACAACTAGTAGATTTTTCTCTAATGGCTAGATTTGACCCAGTGGCTATTTTTTTGACTTTGATTTGGCATTGAATATTTCTGTAGCAATTTGACTTGGGCCCACAGTGGTATATCTCCAACACCTTAGGCCTCCTAGAAAAATTGGAACCTGGGTTTTGCTTTGCATGTCCTAATCTGTAGTGGGTCTGTCTCTGTTTTCTCATATCTGCTAGAACATTGCCACATCATTGCTATGTTTGCTACGTCACATTGCCCCTGTGCTTGCTCTCCAACACTGTTGCAGATCTCAAAATTCTGACACTCCGGGTTTTCTTCGTCTCGTCGAGCTGATCAATTTTGACTTAATGCATGCATGGTTTTGCCTAACGCTCCACCTAAAAATTCCCTGAAAACATTTCCTGTACTATTGACCAAGTTTGACTGGACTGTAACTAGCCACTAGATGCTCTCATTGAAAAAATTTCACGTGGCATGGAATCCTCTAATCATGCTCTAAAATCTGAGCTTGGGTTGACTTTTCGACCACAATGACCATTTTGCAATGGGAAACGTGAACACTGATAAATGAGACTGCTATGCTGTGAGAGTTGTAATGAGAGATAGTAAATACTGCATCAAGGCCAAGGTCACCTACAGTCTCTATAGACTTGAAACCATATGGAATGACATAGGTGCACCTTGACACAGGCTGGATTGGTCCATACATCGGTGATCACCCTTATAAAGACAAGGCTCCCATAGAACCATGAGTCCTCATGAAAAATCTCCCAAGGTCTTCCAATCCGGTTAGGGACGAGATCACCAAGATGAAACCCTCAAGGGACCAGGCATGGCCTGACCAATCATAATGGATACAGGCTCAAAAGACAAGACACTAGGTCTAGGATGCCTAATACATGGCCTCACATGGTCTTTTACAAGGCTTTAACTTGTGACCTTGGGCTTACAATGGTGGGGAATGATTTGCTTGAAAATTTTTATGTAACCCCACTGATAGAGGGGTAACAGGGCCAAAAGTGTGTTTTTGTCTCAAATGGTCATATTTTGCCTGTTACACGTTTTCAATGTCATGTATTGGGCTCAATCACCTAAAAGGCTTCGCTTACTGTTAATTGCATGCATTTCTTTGTGTGCAAATAACAAAGTTCAATTGCCATGTGTGTTTGGAAACGAAGACTTGTGTGGCTTTCCTAGTTTTTTTTAGAGGACATTAAGTTATAAATATGTTAGATGATTAACTATGACATGTATATCAAATTACTTATGTTTCTCTTTACCGAAAGAAAATCACAAAACAGGTGTTTAGTGAAGCTATTTTATCTAAGTGTAGTGGAACAGAGCGTCAGTATTACTTTTTGGTATAATTCTTACCATAAATTTTTTCTTTGCTGCAGCTTAGTTTGAGGTTTATAGATACTGAACAATTCCAACGGTACGATGGTACTTGTGTAATTATTTATAAATTTGCTAATTATAGAGGATAGATAGTGGCTGTTGATTCATTTAAAAAAAGCTTTAGTTCTGAGTTTTTCCACTTTGAATTATCTTGCTGGAGTTCTTACTTGAGAGTGTTTTAAATTGCAGGCTTCGAGATATTAAGCAATTAGGTATGTCTCTTTCTATGTCTGTTATAGGTATGGAGCTATTAAATCTGTCAGCTCATTTCTGTCATTGAATTGATCTTTAAAACGAATTAGGACAAACTCAGCAGTCAAAACGTGGAACCTTGTTTTCAGTCTTAAATATGAATTTCAATTGATGAAGGCATTGACTCCCACCTCAAGCTTATGGTTAGGGATTTTAAAGGAGTTCACAACATTCTTAAAGTGACCATTCTAGAGGCTTATGTATTGTTGAAATTGAAAGGTTGTATTGTGAACACAAAAAATTAGCTCGAAGTAAATTATCTCAAGAACATGTAACACAACAATATAACAAGCAAATTTTAAAATTTGGATTGTGATTATATTCTATGAAAGAGTAGGATAGTCATATTTAGAGCAAAGGTTGAGTACAAGGACTAGTAAATTTTCATCTCTCTTATGGGTATGAAGCAATTAAATCTGTTAGCTCATTTCTGTCATTAAATTGATCTTAAAAATGATTTAGGACAAACTCAGTAGTCAAAATGTGGAACCTTATTTTCAATTTTAAATATGAATTTCAATTAATGAAGGCATCGACTTCCTTCTTATGTTTGGGGATTTTAAAGGAGTTGACAACATTCTTAAAGTGACCATTCTAGAGGCTCATTTTCATAGCTAGAAGTGACAAAAAATTAGCTAGAAGTAAATTTTCTCAAGAACATATAACACAACAATATATGTTATCATAAGTAAATTGTCAAATTTGGATTGTGATTGTACATTATGAAAGAGTAGTCATATTTAGAGCAAAGGTTGAGTACAAACACTAGTAAAGTTTTTGCCTGGTGGAATATTCATGAAGGGACTTTCCAAGTTTAAAATTGAATAGTTTACACATATGGGCATTATGAAGTATTTTTGACTCACATAAGCAATGGTCATAGTTTATCAGAACCAAAACCAGCCAAGGGTCAGATCAGGACTAGATTGGAATCAGCCAGAAAACCAGACTGAAGAACCAGTCAAACTGGCATGAGAGCATGCAGGTGGGCTGGGGTTTGTTAAGGTCTTGTCTGGATCGAAACTGGCCAGTTCTGGTTTTGAACCAGCCATTCAGGATATAACCGGTCTCCAGTATGGTTTAAGTACTGGTTTGGGTTGCTTTCCTGTGGTTAGTCGGTTCCAATATGGAACATGCGATTTCAATAACTATGGTAACCATTGGTCGATTCCAGTTTGGATCAACTGATTTTGATAACTATGGTAACTACCATACTTTGGTTGCTTTAAGCTATGTTGCCCTAGCTTTGGGGATAGGGAGACAATTTTCCAGGACGGCTAGAGCACACCCCCAAATTTCAGGGGATGACAATAATATGTGTGTGTGTCTGTGTGCATGATTTTACTTCAATTCCTTATGAATGAATATGGATCCCAAGCCATGGATATTAGGAGACTTAAGTCCAAGTTGGATGGGTTAGTCAGCATGGATTTCATATTTCTAGTTGCTTACTGCTCATGTACCTTTGGGTAGGAAATTATATTCCACCTCCAAAACTTCTCTCTCCACAAGTGTGGCCAGACACTTCTGAAGGCCAAGCTTTTTTTGATAGGTTCCACTTATGAAAAGGATGCTAAAGTTACTATTTATTTTGGATATGTTGATGATTTCATTGCATGATGTTATGATCATATTGTTTGTTGATTGGAACAAAGTCAACTATGATTATCCTTTTTCGTATAAGTACCTTGACTTTCACTAAAATAAATAGTAAACGGTACCACCATGTATTTATCTTGTATGGGATATTAACTCCTTACTTCTATTGCCACAAAATTGTGGCTAGAGTGACATGCCCATACATAATCATAGTAGAATTTGCAAGAGGCTATTTCTACTCAAACTCATCCTATGGGTGAATAGAGAGAAGCGATGGATGGCAGGTTGAAAAACCCTAGTTGTGTTGGTTCGGTGAGCAGAGAATCAAATTTCAAATGTCTGTGACCTAGCGTACGATGAAGACCTAGACCTAGCCCACAATGAAATCTGCAACTGGATTGTATATGGACTTGAAACATGCGATCAAAATGTGGATGCAGTGCATGACCAAAGTGTAGGAGGAGTGGATCAAACCTGCAACTAGATTGTGGATGCAGTGCGTGATCGGGTTATAGGGGGAGTTGGGACTATGGATGAAGCTCCTGCACAAAGAGGAAAACATGTGTGAATGGTGGCCCGAGTGTGAAGAGGAGGAAAAAGCAGTATGCACTTTTTAATTTTTATTTTCTTTAGCCTAAGATGTGGGTGAGGGACAACCAAATGTACCCTAGCTGTTTCAAAATGTGCTGTTAGTGTTAGTATTTACATCTTGCCATCAGTGATTAAAAAACCTCTTTTCATATCATTTTAAGGGTCCGATGGTAGTCCTTGTCCAAAAACATCACTTTTCCCTAAATTTGATTACATGCTGACATAGTTTCATATCTTGTTGATTGTACATCATCCATAAAGTTATTTTTATCATGCCATTTGTATCAGTCATGAGGTCATTATGTCATCTTGAAATTCAGTCCTTCAAGGTCTCATTAGGTCTTTAAGGTTTTTCAAGGTTTCATTAGGTCATTAGGGTTGCCAAGGTTCCATTCCATTGCATAAGACCAGCAAGTAAAGGGTGATCAAATAACATCCCTTCACCATGTGAAGATGATTTGTAAAGAGAAATGCTTATTTCATTATGTAATTTTATGTCTCTCAAATGTAATAATTTCACCATCTCAAGCTATTAACTCAGTGTTCCAAAGATGCCAGACCATCAAAAGATCAATTTTTCAAATGAAATAGTCAAGTGAAAGGGTAAAGTTTCAAAGGGTTAAGTGCATGTCAAAGGGAGTTGTTTTTTCCCAAGGGTGTCCAAATCATCATCTTCCACAAGCAGTAAACCCTAATTTCCTCACCCATTGAGCTAGGGTTGGCTATGGAATCAGAGACATCTGAGTATATGAGGCATAAGGGAGGTCATTTTAGCGAGTATGAGGCCATTCCAACTCATACACATCATGTATCCATCATTTTTCAATAAGTCATTCCAAGGGACAAATCATTTGCCACACATAGGGCCGGTTTTTCTTCAAACTATGTTTTAGACCAAACAAGGAAGAATTTGGAAAAATTGAGAGAGGGTTTTGTCCACAATAGGCCAAGGAAGAAAAACCTCCTTCACTTTTTACACAGGTGTCATGGTTTAGAGAAATGTCAAAAATACAGTTGCTACAAGAGAGTTGCTGCACTTCTACAGTGACCTTGGGAAAATTAGGCTTTCTCCTAGTTGGAGTGACCAAATGACTTGCTTGATGATTCAAATGATAACTAGATACAAAGAGCTTTTCAATGAGCTATCATGAGCTCAATTTGGAGTTGAGGAAGACCTTCAAAAGTTGACTGAAACAACACTCTGCATTTTGGTAGCCTCATTCTGCACATTTTGACCAGTCTTGGGATATTGAGCTTTTGACAGGGCAAATGAGCTCCAAATTGAAAAATTCAAGATGTTTTGGAAAGTAGACTCGACAAGCTTTCCAACGAGCTATCCCACGCCTAATTTGGACACCGGGAAGGCAGTCACAAGTTGTCTGAAAGTGGCGCCGCACGTTCAGGAAGTGGCGCTGCGCATTCAAGAGGTGGCACTGCGCGTTGAGCAGAAGGGCCATAAAGCCCTCAAAATTTCAAGAAACTTCAAAATTTCTCTCTCTTACCTCCATTGCAAGTAAGTTGACCTCCCTCACTTCAGTTTTGGTTTGCAAATCAAACTTTTAAGCATCATTTCCCATCATAAATATGAAACCCTAAATTTGCCCCTGGCATGCCTAAAACCCTAAACCCTCATTGTTCCTCCTATCACCTATCACTACAACTCTAAACTCTTTCCCTATCCCTTTATCCCTTTATCCTTATTCCATATCATTCCTATCCCTTTATCCCTCTTTCCAAAGGGCAATTTCTCAAACAAAACAAGCCCTCCCTCTCATTTTTATCATTCCTACTCCCTCATTCATTTTCCAGTCCATAAGGTCATCTCCCATCCCCTCACTCCTAAATCACCCGTACTCACTTCTTCCATACCTTCTCTAGGGGTACACAACTTCAAAACTTAGCAAACATGGACAAGGAAGACCTTCCAGCAATGCTCAGGTGAAGACAGATGAGAAGGCCAAAGAGACTAGAGCTACTGAGGTGCCCGATACCTACATGACATATCAGAGGGACACGAGGAGATTGTTTGCAGCTGATAACATGGCCTACCACTACAGGACTCGAAACAAAATTTGCAACATGAGGGTCAAAAATATGAAAGCTAGGCTAAGGCGGGCTCTAAAAGGCAAAAAAGAGGAGGATAGGCCTAGGTTGCTTGCTGAAGCTTACTTGGCTCATTAGGACACTTGATGATGGTGCTTCTCACCAATTTTGGGCAAGTTTAGAAGAATTTTTGTCATTTCGAAATTTCGAAATTTTACACACAGGAAAACTACCTAGCGCTGCGCTTTTCCTAGGAGCACCCAATGAAAAAATGGTTTGCATTTTTGGATTCAAAGCGATAAGGACATGCGCCCTAGAGATTTTCAAAGTTTTTGGGGCAGAATTGGTCCACCAAAAGGTAAAAAACACCTTAAAAATGACCTTTCTGCCACTTTTTGGACACACAGAAGCAGTCTTGGGAGAATTAAGTTTTGAGGTGTCAAATGAGCTTCAAACGCAGAAATTCCAAGTGTTTTGGAAAGTAGACTTGAAGACCTTTCCAATGATCTATCATGAGCTCAATTTGGATGCTGAGAAGTCTTCTAAAAGGGACCTGAAAGTGGTGCTGTGCATATGGTAGTTTTTGCTTAGGATGCCTATTTTTCCAGTTTTTGACTATGTTCATGAATTCTCTCTCATGGGGATTGTTTCACTATTGTAAATGATGACTTGGCATGTAAATATGATAGATAAATAGTAATAGAGGGTAGATTCATTGCTTTAAAAGTCAGTTTGAGCTCAAATGAATCAATTTTTCACTTTTAGAGGCAAGTTGTTGAAATGCCTATATTCCTGTTTCTTGTTCAGTATTAGTTAGATTAGCTCCTCATCTTAGGGATTCGACCCCTGAGGATGGGAGGAGGTTGAATTCATGTTTGTATCTTCTTCTTCTTTCTCATTGTAAAGGGTTGGACTCAGCTGGATGCTCAAAGCTTGATTGTACACCTTTTGTAAGTAGTTTGGCAGGAGATTAATAAGAATTGCAGCTATTTTTATGGGATCCATGTGGTATGAGTTTTAGTACAGTTTCTTCTTCTGTGATCATGTGTTAATGTGTTTTATGTATTCCATTAATCATTTCATTGCATCTAGTTGAATGTTTTCAAGTTGATAGGCGAAATTCATTACATTAGTCCTCTACCTTGGGAAACCATTCACCATTTCATGTTTTCTGCGGTCTAGGAAGGATCCATGATTTCACATGCTCTTCTTAGCTTCTCACTAGTCTAAAACATCTCACCCCATCAAGCCCTTGAGTGCTAAAGCCTATGCCTACCTTGCCCCATTGAACACCCTGCAATTCTAACCTAATTCCCTAGACGTAAATTGTCCAACTCCTCTTGATCTGGCAAAACCCCTTCAAAATCAAATCAAAACTTCGTGCTACTATACCTAGCCTAAAATCCTTTTCCCGATCCAGTCATCTTGGCTGAGATCCTTACAGAGAGAGTCGTCTCTCGGCCTAGTAGGTCTAGCTACTTGGCTAAGCGTGGTTTGTGGTTACCCTGGCATTGGCTTCCTTCAGCCTGAGGTTCAATCCAGGTGATAACATATGCAAGGGACATATTGGAAATGCCATCAAAGTCTCTGTGTCCCTGATGATGTTCCCACTAGTTTTGGAATGTTCCCAACGAGTTTCTAGGTCCCCAATATGCTAGAATAGAGGAGATGAAGGGCTTTCCAGGGGGAACGCATCCTTGTGTAACATATGCTTTAAGTGAATTAGTAAAGTGTTGGAAGTTATATTAATAAAGTGTGATTAGTTATAATAGTTAGACAAGGTAGGCATTCTAGATCACTTCATAAATGAAATATAAGAGAATCTACCATATTGTATGGAATTATTTGATCATATAAAAATTATAGTCTATTGCTATGTATATTTTCATTCATATTTGACATGGTATTAAAGAATAAATATTTTTTTCCATGTAACCAAGTACCCGACCGTCCAAATAGAATGTAAGGGTAAGATATTTTTCAGGTCTCATGGCCATTCAACAACAAGGCTCATAGCCATTACAACAATATACTCGTTATGAGCTTAACATGTTACTTGTGGGAATTGAACTTGGGTGGGGAGGATAACAATCATTGTTCTTGACTGCTCGAGATAAATCCAATTCACGATCAGAGCATAAATATCATGACTGAATGTTAGGAGTTCAACTAGAGGTGTAGAAGGATTGAGGGTTTAGAGTGAGACAAGACCAAACAAAAAATTCCAAACATGATTAAGCCATAAGTGAATTTATTTAATTAAAAATATAAGTGTACTAAATTATTTTAAGTTTCTAAAGTCGTAACTTTAGAAAATAAAAATAAAATAACAAAGAAAAAAATATTAAATTTTGTTGTGGAGGAAGGGCTTTCTAAGGAAATCACTTACGAGGAGAAAAGCCACAGGTACGATTGAGAAGGGCAAAGAATTTTCTAGTTGAGCATATCCACAACCTAAAACATGTAGCTTTCACAAGCATATTGAGGATAAAAAACATATAATAGATGTGTGGGAAAATGTGTTTCTTTAGAGAATCATGCATTGGGCACAATTGACACATAGAGAAAGATAATTGAACAACCATACCAATAGTGATTAATGCACTACCATAAAAATTGCGCCCACTAGATTGTGCATACATGATTGTGATATTTAGAACCATACTCTATGAATGCAAAGAAACATGAAGAAACCCTTAGAGACGTGACAATTTTGACTTGCGAGAAGAAGAAACAAACATAAGAGGAGATAAGCAACATATAAAGAACATAGTCAAGTGCTCAAATGACATTGAATGGAAGCTATGATAGCTAGAATGCCCCATGACATTTAGTGTAAACCATATCGAGTGAAAAATAGAATACACATACTAGACAAAATTGGCTTCAGTTGACAAAGAACTTGTTAGAAACATGAATCTATTATTGCCCTAACTTGCAGAGAAGAATCCATGGTAGCGACAACAACTTTTTGCCCTACACAAAGAAAGGTCTGTTAAATCTAACTCAAATCTAATCGATTTTTGGGTGCTGGCCGCAAGGGTTTTGAGCTTGTTTTTCCTATGACCGTGAGTAATTTTGGTTATTGGTGTATGGGTGTTTTCAAGGTCTAATCTCTTGTTTTGCAGGTGGGTTTATCATTTGAAGTATCAAGCCTCCTTTGAAGCTGAGATTTGTCATACTTGTGAGTCATTTGATTGAAGAAGTAGCATTTCCTTTCATCTATGCTGAGAGCCTTTTTACTGTCATCATCTTATTGGAGGACTGAAAACATTTGAAGTTTGATCCTTGGAGAAATTTTGAGCCATCTCAAGTGGATCTATTTGCTTCTTGGGGAGATTTTCTTTTTTGTAAAGCTTGCATATTTGTTGTGAAGCTCCTTGAAGAAGAACCCTTCCCTTTTGTTTAGAGGGTATCTTCCATTGTAATCTCAATAATAAAAGCAATCTTTCTTTTTGAGGGACCTTGGGATTTGATCCCTTGGCATCTTGTTTCTCCTTATTTAAAAGGGAGAATCTACTAACTTCCTAATTCTCTTGCTAACTTAGATCTAACTGCTAACCCTTGCATTGCATCTATAACTTGATTTTCCTAAATTACTACCTGATCAAATTTGCATTGGAATATTTACTGTCTTGTTTCATTTGCTATTTATGATCTAAGTAGTTTTTTCTAATCACTATTAGCTATCTCATCTGCCATCCTAAAATTGTATTTACATCATATAATTTTCACTTAAGTTCATTGTCTAATTTAAGTGGGAACCTCTCTTAATAAACATAAGTAAAGGCATTCTAAGCTATTGTTAATTCATCTAATCCTGATTGTCATTCTTGCTGTTGTTTCATTGATTAACTTTTCTTGCTTCATTAATCATTGTCATAAGCTAGTAATCTTGTGCTTTGAAGTATCTATCTCATTTTTTATTATAAGCATATTGGCAATTTACTTCCTTTGAAGCATATTGATATCATTGTCTCTCATTGAAGCAATTGCATTTGCATCCTAGACTTAGAATTGCATTTTAAAACTTACCTCTAAGCATAATCTTGGTTGATAGAAAGTTAAGACCACCTTCTTCATACCAATTTGAGACGCTTGACCCTTGTTCAATGTTTAAAATAGGCGACCTTACAGTTCTGTTGTGGGTAATCCCTTGTAGGAACAGAGGCACTTGGGTTTTTAGAAGCAAAATGAGGTAGCCTCAATAAGGCCTTAGCCTTCTTCCTTAGACTTTCTTTCTACAACCTTGTTTAAGACTTGCTTCAAAATAGGTGAGGAGAAGGCCTTCATCTAGATTAGGCATCTTAATTAAAATTAACCTAGAATCTTCCATCACACTTAGTTTAGTCTTGCATTTCATTCCTCACTCATCTGGTTATTGTACCTAGAATTGTGGGCTATTTATTTCACTTGTAAAATTTTCTTTTACATTCTTGAACTTGTTAGTATCATGCTTGTTGTCTCTTGAGTTGCTATACCATTGTTGAGCATTTCTTCTAATTGAAGTTCAAGCCTGCGTTTTCTTGCAAGTTATATTTGAAATCTTATTGCTCATATTCTAGTTGCTTTTAATCTCCTGATTTCTTATACTAACACTTTTCTTGCAACATTGTCTTTCCTGTAACTTGGAATATTATTTTGTGAAAGTATCTATATTTGAGCATTGTTATTAAGGCACTGGTCTATCATCTTTATATTTCGTGTTTGCGTCATTAATCTTAATCGAATCCATCTCATACACATTGCTCCAGTTAATAATCAAGTTACATTAATAATAATTGCCTTGCCCTTAGATCTCTTAGACTTGTTGATTCAACAAGTTTTCCTTCATCATTCATCCTTTAGGGACTACCCCTTGTTGGGTGATTTAATTGCGAGTTAAATCCCTGTCATTAATTGTCAACTTCGTCAATTCTACGAACCCCGGGTTGACAACTAATGACAGGGATTTAACTCGCAATTAAATCACCCAACATTTTATGTTGGGCCTCCAAAATGTCATCCACTTTCACTTACATTTCCATCATTTTACCCTCACTCCGTAACTCTATAGTCCCATAACCATACATTAAGTAACCATTTTCATAATCACATGGGTTTATTATTATTATTATTTTCCAAGTCATTGATTATAAGTATTTTAAGTGAATTTGTGATTAAATATTAGGAAATTAACATGTTTTCATATGACATATATATCTAAAAGTGTTATGAGTTTTGTGATATTGTAGGCCTACTTGGAGATTCTAGAAGGGTCCTACTTGGCCACCCAACTACAAATTCGAATTTCAAATTCCAACTCATGAAGATTTGTGGAATAATTGTAGAAGATGTGGATCATTAATTATGCACATTCAAAGGAGAAGAATCATGGATGAAAGGATTTGTATCTTACATTTTTAGGTGATTGGTTGTAACCACAAGAGATAAATGTGGATTTAGGAGAGATCTAAGGATCTATATTTATTGTATAGTTATCCTCAATTTTTGTATAAATAGGAGTGCACCCTTCATACAAAGGGTTGTCAAGTTGTTAACTAATTAGTCATTAGTAGCTAGTTGCTAGTTGTTATTTGGAGGTTCCAAGTTCCATCCAAGATGTGATTTGCAAAGTGAGGATAGAGAATTCTTGTAATATCTTGTAACTCATTTTATGAAATACATACTGCCACTTTGATCTCCAAGATGTGATAGTTTGTTTAATTTGCTTGCTAAGGAATGGAGGGCCCCCATCAACCTCAATTTGCACATATTTGTACATATTGGTAACATAGTATAGTTATGTTATTTCATTTCTTTTCAACAAGTGTGTTTTCATTTTATGCAAGTGTGCTTTTCCTTTCAACAAGTGTGATTTCATTTCAGCAGGTGTGAGTGTGATTTCAATTCAGCAAGTGTGATTTCATTTCAGCAGTTGTGGTGTGATTTCAATTCTGCAAGTGTGATTTCAATTTCGAGCAAGTGTGATTTCCTTTATGCAAGTGTGATTTCAATTTCTTTATGTTTGGTTTGGTTTGATTTGGATTAGATTGATTTAACTTGTTTGGTAATTAGTTTTAACTACATTAGATTAATCTATTCTGATAAATAACTACCTAGTACATATAGTATAGGTATACCTTGTCCGTTCTACGAACCCTGGGTTGACAGTTAATGACAGGGATTTAAATCACAATTAAATCACCCAACACCCCCCTTAGCTTACCTAGGAGAGAGCTTTAACGAAGTGAGTAGGGAATAGGTGACAACCCTTGCTTTGAGCGTTGTGTCTCTACAATTATGCCTGGCGGAATTGGGATTTTGCCCACATTGAGGTGTACATTTTAGGCGACAATAGGCCGGATCTTTGACTTATTCAATACAATTTGTTTGATTGATTGAGCTTCTATGACTAAGGCTGAAGTGCCTCAGATACTTGAAAATAATCTTGAGGAACGAATGGATTGGTGACAAGTTTAAAAGAAAGGAATGATGCTAGTGAAACTAGAAACCTGTGGAATAAAAGGTTTGATCACAAAGCGAAGATGCATGACAAGGTATGGCTCACTAAAATTGTGAAGTTAAAAGTTTAGTTTGACATCATTCATATTAACCTCAGCTTGAGGAAATGACCACATGCTTGGTTGGAAAATCTTAATCCTCTCCTTAATCAGATTACAAGAATCCTTGAAGAAACTATCAAGGACTGATATTTATTGAACATGTCAGATATGATCTACAACCCCAAATTTCAATCTATCCAAAGAAAAGATACAATATCTATTAGACTTAACAAATTTGTTTTTGAAGTTGATGCTCAAAAGTAGGACATTACAAAGCTTGAGAAGAAGAGTGACAAGGATTGAAAATACATACCAAAGTTTGAAGTTTGAAGGTCAAGTAGCCTTAGCCAATTTGAAGAAGTCTTCCTGATTAAAGAAGTTCTTGATTGATGAAGTTGTTAAGAAATCAAGCTTGTGTTATCTTGAAAGGTGCACTCAAAAGGGAGTTTGAAATCCTCCATGTCCAAAGAATTGAAGCAAAGCCTGAAGTCAAGGTATGTATCTGCTAACAATAATTCTTTTGAAATCATGTTTCTTTTGACAACATTTGTGAAAGTTCTGAAGAAGTGCACTGAAGTTTGGGAAAGGCACTAGACATATTTTAATCTCAAGTAGCTTTAACAAATTGTCAAGATTGAAGCATATTGCTTGGCTCCCAGCTTGAAATGTTTTCATAAATAGATATCTGAGAGCTAATCTGAAGCTTGATGCCCTCTTGAATGTGAAGTATGTATGACTCTTGTTTTGAGTGTTTGATCTCTTATCATCATAAAAAGAAGCTTTGTCAGGAAGGACAAAATGTGGGTTTGTAGACTTGCATCACTTTGGAACAAGTATGTTTAAAAGTTTGTGTTGATATCCTACTTTACAAAATCATATGGAATTGTTAAGGATTGTTGTGCATACATCTAATGATGAATGGTCTGATGTGTTCAAGTATGATATAATCTGTGTTGTCGCATAGAATGTCTAGGCATCGCGACGATGACTCAGACCGGGGGCTGTCACCCTGATCCCCAATCTCTCCGTATAAGCTGTCTCCCTACAACGGGCTAAGGGGGGGTAGACCCTACGAAAATGGAATGATGGAGAACTAGTTGGGAAACAACCAGTTCGGGAGACACAGTGAAGCGACCAAGTACTTGTTTTATATTTAGCAAAACTTATAGGATTCAATTAGATTTAAACGATTGATACCAATGCCTTATGGAGTGATACCAATGCTTTATGGAGTCAATAATATTGCTTGGAAATTTAATACCAAGTAATTGATTAGTAACTGTTGCTTGGATGAATAACTATCTTATATGAAATGTAGATCCTAAAATTAATGTGAGATGTAGGAAACTTGGTTAATTTTAGTTAAATGCCTATCTAAGTTTTAACCCTTTGATCATTTCTATATTGAGCTTGATTTTGTAATAATTGGCAGAGAGAAGATAAGGTGAAACACACTAAGGTGTGATTAACGATACCTTTCCTGAAAATTTAACATACCCAGTGCCTCTGGCGTTGCAGAGAGTTGTGGCTCTGACCACTGTAAGGTCACCATTTTAAGTACTATTAAAAGCAGACTTGTCAAGTAAAGATGGATGGATACCTATCTCTCTATCGACCGAGCTTATGCTTGGAAGTAAATTTTGATTATGCAAAACTAGCTTAATATGCAAATGTACGAGATGATTAGAAGATGAGACGAAGTTAGCTTCAAGAACTAAAAACGTCTGTGTCGTAATCTATCAAAGCCTTTAATCACCAAAATGAGATGTTCACTTCACTAGACAAAGATTGAAAGATAAACTCTTAGCAATATCACAATTAAACCACAAGCTTGCTTCAAATCTTTTTAATACAATTATAGCTCAAAGAGAATAAAAGCTTCTTCACAATTTAATATCAATGCCAATAGATGCTCATAAATACTTAGTTTAAGAAACGAAAGATATGCAATTTACCATAGTTCTATGAAAAAATACTTAACAATTACTTGAAAAATTCTCAAAAGATATGCAATAAATATCCAATAATTAAAGTAATTAAACCATGTTTAGAATTACTTTAACGATGAACAATCTCAATAGATGTCAAGCATAAAAAATGCCCAAAACCCTGGCATGTAAAATACTTTATCAACTGAATTTCGAAATTAAATACCATGTAGAACCATGAAATTCAAATGCTAAATACTTCAAACAATTCCGAATTTAAATTTTTTTTTCCTAAGTGACCCCAATCCGGAAAAATTTCTTGCTTTCCTATAGTCAAACTTTAGAGATGATTTAAATGATATTTAAATGTGTTGACTATAGATAAATTAAAAATTTTAAACACCACAAAATTTTCCCTTTAAAATTTTAGAGTCCCAAACCCTTAACACAAAAACCCCAAGAAGGAACTTTAGATTAAAAATTTAATTATTCCTTCAGCAAATTTAATGTGCTAAGTTTTATGAAAAGAAGTAATGTGGCAAATTAAGTTTTTTAATGTGACAAATGCAAAAAAATAAAAAGGCTTAATGAATGAAATTTTTAATGGGCCAAAAGCCACATAAAAATTTAAAATTTTGATGTGAAAGCACAAAGTTTTCTTTGATTTAATTTTTTAGAAACATCAAAGTCACATAAAAATTGGAAATGGAAATGGAAATTTTTGTTTGTCTCAAACAAAATCAAAATTTCATATAAAAAATAAAAAATAAAAAAATGATTTTAAAAAAAAATAAAATAAAAAATCAAAGTCACACTTACAAAAAATTAAAATAAAAAATCACACAAAATTCTAAAGTTTTCTTTTTAACAAAAAAAATAAAAATTAAAAATCAAACTCATAAAAAAATAAAACAAATTCATGAAATACCTAACCCAAACGAAATTGAAATGAAGGATAAAAAATAAAAAAAGGAAATCGTGAGGAAGCTTGTGTTCTCTTTGAGCTATAATTGTATTAAAAAGATTTGAAATAAGCTTGTGGTTTAATTGTGATATTGCTAAGAGTTTATCTTTCAATCTTTGTCTAGTGAAGTGAACATTTCATTTTGGTGATTAAAGGCTTTGATAGATTGTGACACAAGTGCTTTTAGTTCTTGAAGCTAATTTCATCTCATCTTCTAATCATCTCATGCATTTGCATATTAAGTTAGTTTTGCATAATCAAAATATACTTCTAAGCATAAGCTTGGTCGATAGAGAGATAGGTACCCATCCATCTTTACTTGAGAAGCTTGCTTTTAATAGCACTTAAAACGGTGACCTTGCAGTTGTCAGAGCCACAACTCTTTGCAGCGCCGGAGGCACTGGGTATGTTAGATTTTCAGGAGAGGTATCGTTATTCACACCTTAGTGTGCTTCACCTTATATTTTCTCTACCAATTACTACGAAATTAGGCTCAATATAGAAAGGATCGAAGGGTTAAAACTTAGATAGGCATTTAACTAAAATTAACCAAGTTTCCTACATCTCACATTAGTTTTAGGATCTGCATTTCATATAAGATAGTTATTCATCCAATTAGCAGTTGCTAATCAATTACTTGGTTTTAAATTTCCAAGCAAGATTGTTGACTCCATAAGGCACTAATATCAATCGTTTAATTCTAATCGAATCCTATAAGTCTTGCTAAATATAAAACAAGTACTTGGTCGCTTCATTGTGTCTCTCGAATTGGCTGGTTCCCAAAAAGTTCTCCTTCATTCCATTTCCGTAGGGTTTACCCCCCTTATTTTGTTGCAGGGAGATAGATTATACGAAGAGATTGGGGATCAGGGTGGCAGCCCCTGATCTGAGCCGTTGTCGTGGTGCCTAGACATTCTATGCGACAACATTTTTTGGTTTAGAGAAGAATTTTCGGCGAAAATCACATAGAGATAATTTTGTCGACGTGTTTTGAACCAACCAGTGTGGTTCATCATCAGGACAATTTGAATGAGCAGATCTTGCTATGCATTATAAATAGATCGGGCAGAATATCCAGGTAACGGCTAGAATTTGACCGAGAAACGGCTAGTTAGACCAAAATATTTATTTATTTAATTGTTATTTTTATTTATTTATTCATTTTTATTCAAATTGGTTAATTCGGTTATTAATTTTCTTATGCATTAATCACTATTTTAAAATAAGGAATTAGCATAAGAAAATTAATAACCGAATTAACCAATTTGAATAAAAATGAATAAATAAATAAAAATAACAATTAAATAAATAAATATTTTGGTCTAACTAGCCGTTTCTCGGTCAAATTCTAGCCGTTACCTGGATATTCTGCCCGATCTATTTATAATGCATAGCAAGATCTGCTCATTCAACTTGTCCTGGTGATGAACCACACTCGTTGGTTTGAAACGCGTTGACAAAATTATCTCTGTGATTTTCGCCGAAGATTCTTCTCTAAATTGATATGGATCACAGAAGCCTAAATTCAATAACATTTTTTGGTGCCGTTGCCGGGGAAGGTGAGACTATGAGGTCGAGAAAGAAACGATAAATGGGTGATGAAGTAGCAATGGGATGGACGCAAGAGTTCAGGCATCGACAAGGGAGCAACGAATAAGGGATAGCAGGGACACATAGAGATGAGGAAGGGAAAACGAGGACGCAGGAGCTCAGGCATTGATAAGGGAGCAACAAATAAGGGATAGCAGGGACACGCAGAGATGAGGAAGGGAAAACGAGGACGCAGGAGCTCAGAATAATGGAGGCAGAGAGGAGCGAAGGAATGTAGGTAGAAAAACCCACGCATAGGCAGAAGAAATAAATGGAAAGGCAACAACGAAAGGGAGAAAAATGCAAAGAAAATAAAGCAGAGAATAATGAGGGCAAAGGGAGAAAAACGAAGCAGAAAATGGTAGCCCAAGAATCCCATAAATCTATAAAAAAAATTTAAAATTTTTTGCCCAGAATTTTAAATTTTAAACCAACATATTTCTGCTTTAAAGTTTGCTCTCAGAAAAACTTCAGATCTGAATTTGAAACCCTCATAATGAAAATAATCTTGAATAATGTCTTTGCAGAATGGTATTGAGGCTAGATCTTGCCCTCTAGGGTCTATATCTAACTTCAAATTAAACTTCTCTTTCAGATCTGCACCTGTTAAAAAAATAAAAAATGAGAACAAAATACCCAGAATCCAGATATACAAAAATAAATAAAACCCAAAAATCTAAGTTAGAAAATTTCCAGATCTATATAAAAAATTTACAGATTTATGCACAAAGGTTGTAGATCTATCAGATCTGAGGAGTATGAGTTCAATCCCGATTCCAGATCTAATAATCTAAGGCTCTTACTAGCCAGATGTTATCAAATTTTCCACAAAATATTTAAAAGATTTTGAAATTTTAGAGAGGTACTAGCCCAAAAACCCCCTGCAGAAAAAGAATTTATCGTTAGATAAATCTTGGAGCTTATACGAGGTAGGCTCTTTAGAAAATATATGCTGAGAGTTAGTTGGTCCAACTGAGCACTATCCTCAAACGCTAAACGAAAACCTGGGAGATCTCCTACAAACACTAGATCGACCATCAAACCAAGTAGAGAAATAGAACAACAATGAAATTCTGAAGAAATAGAGATACCTGCTACTTCAATCAAAATTAAAAATGTTACCCTAATCCAACAAACTGAATAAGATACCTGTATTCAAATTATTCTAAGAGAGCTGTTGATTGATAGTTTTCACATAATATTAAGTAGGAAAAAAACAATGTTACCATAAATTCATGAGGAGGAACACCACCGCACGTTGAAACCCCAAAGATTTTTGCATTAATTCAAAAAGTATACAAGAGAGCTTGAAAGCTTAGTACACGATTCAAAGATCAGATGAAAAGACAGACTAACACCAACCTCTAATTTATAAATAAAATCTCCAACGGCTAGTTGGCTTGATCACTGTCAAATTAATCTCGACCATTCATAAAGATTTAATTAATCTTTAATCATCACCGTTGAAAATATTCAATTTTTGAAGAAAAACGAATTTATCATTTAATTGATTTTTAATTAACTCAAAATTAATTATTTTGAGTTAATTTTCTCAAAAATTTGACTTTGTGTTAACCACCAAGGCCCAAGGGTCCAAAATTTCTTGATTTCTTCAATATTCCCTTGGTCGGGGACCTCCAAAAATTAACTTCTTTAAAACCCACGAATTTCACCATTGTAGAATTTAATTTCACCTAGGACACAAAATTAAGTAAATTTCTGGTTTAGGATTTTAATTTAATTTTGCTAGAAAATTTAATTAATCGACTTATCAAGGGATTAATTACTTTTCCAACCCTCTAATACTTAGCCATGATGAGGGACCATGACCTAAATATTTTTTACATGAAGATTTTATAATTTAATACATGGGGGAAACCCATTCGTTATAAACCCTCAACATTTACCCATTTCTGCGACACAAAATATGATCTAGTAGACCAAGTAATTTGTAATAAAATAATCTAGCCAATTAGCTAGGATTATTCCCAAATTACTTTTACAAGGACTTGATAAAAAACAATAGGACTCACTTAATATCTTGATGACAAAATCCACCCTAGTTTTGGGGTGAGGTTGGAGGGAAAAAATCTGCCGTTCATTTGTGTTTAGAGACACAAATGAATCAGTGAGACAAAAAAACTCCTAAGGTAGAAATCGTCATCAAAATACTATGCTTACCTAGGTTGTTACATACATGATGGTCTTACTAAGATCATTTACATTATAACCATGCAGAATGGGTTTACATTTTTAACAAATTGCTGATTGATGATGAAATCTGATTAAAGGCTTTGATAGATTGCGACACAAATGCTTTTAGTTCTTGAAGCTAATTTCATCTCATCTTCTAATTAACTCGTGCATTTGCATAATAAGCTAGTTCTGCATAATCAAAATTTACTTTCGAGCATAAGCTTGGTCGATAGAGAGATATGTACCCATCCATTTTTACTTGAGAACCCTGCTTTTAATAGTACTTAAAATGATGACCTTGCAGTCGTCAGAGACATAGCTCTGTGTAGCACCAGAGGCATCGAGTATGTTAGATTTTCAAGAAAGGTATCGTTAATCACACCTTAGTGTGCTTCACCTTATCTTCTCTCTACCAATTACTACGAAATCAGGCTCAATATAGAAAGGATCGAAGGGTTAATACTTAGATGGGCATATAACTAAAATTAACCAAGTTTCCTGCATCTCACATTAGTTTTAAAATCTGCATTTCATTGAAGATAGTTATTCATCCAAGCAGTTGTTGCTAATCAATTACTTGGTCTTAAATTTCCCAGCAAGATTGTTGACTCCATAAGGCACTGGTGTCAATCGTTTAATCTAATCGAATCCTATAAGTCTTGCTAAATATAAAACAAGTACTTGGTCGCTTCACTATGTCTCCTGAATTGGTTGGTTCCCAACTAGTTCTCCTTCATTCCATTTCCGTAGGGTCTACCCCCCTTAGTTTGCTGTAGGGAGACAACTTAAACGAAGAGAATGGGGATCAAGGTGACAACTCATGATCTGAGCTGTTGTCGCGGTGCCTAGACATTCTATGCGACAACAAACTGATTTCAATAGTCTGTGTATAAAGTGTTGAAGGTGCTAAGACTGCTATGTCTTGTATTACTCCATTGAAGTTATGTGGCTATCTCAAATCAAACTGTTGATTAAAGACATACAGGCAAAATGTCGAAGCTACAAAGATTGCAATTTGTTGACATGAACCTTAAGTCATTACCTTGTTGAATCGAGTTAGTTACTCATGGGATTGTGAGGAATCTTTAACGAGTCCTTCCACCTTTCTAATTCATGTTCGATATTGTTAGTGCGTGGCATAAAAATTTATGACAGGAGAAATGATATTAGCCTTCTCATGTATCGTAAGTTGAAGTGTTATATATATCTCTACATTGCATATCTAGAAGAATGGTATCTATTTCATAAACTATGGATACACTGTTTTTGAAAGAAGGAAGAAGGGTATCTCTACCACTAATTATACCTTTAAAGAAATCCCGATTTCAATGAAAAGAGGTTGAGTCCCTCTTCAAGATCAAAGTCATTTGTAGATCTAATATTATAGCAGTCCAAAGATATTGGATAAACCTGTTTCTTAGAAAATTGACGTCAATATGTGCTAATATGAAAGAATCCAATATGCTATAGGTTTGGAAGCCGATGTTTCCTTTGAATATGAGGAAAGTTGATAGGGAAAAAGACGTCGAATCCATCTTCAAATTTGAGAATCAAAATCCTCTTCATCTTGAGCTTGATATGTTTAGGATACTTGGGTAGAAATTGGTCAATGAGTATATGTATGCTACACTTAGACCTAGATGATAAGATCTATTAAAATGTAGCTGCTGCTACAATGAGTTTGGGAAAACGAATTTGGAATGATCAAGAATCATCATCAAGGACATTGAGAGTCTAGGAAGACTGTGAGTCTTGGCTATGAAGTATTTTTGATATCTAGAGTTTGTAAACCCTAGCAAGCAACCATACTTGGATAAGAAAGACCTAGGGTTTATGTACAAAACCCTGGGGTTGGATGTTTCCACTGAAAGAATAAATCCTCGCTGCTGTAAGGAAGGAATGACATCATGATGATAATGTGGACGAGGTTGATTTACAAGTTGGATGCAAGAAGGCTAAGATTAAGAGGGAGCTGACGTTCTTCTCAAAAGATAAATATCTTATATCTCTTTTATTTGAATTACTATTGTTGTTGTTGTTTTACTAGTAGTTAGTCTCTTGTCTTTGAATTCTTTTTTTTTTGTATTGTAAGTATTCCTCCATGACCTCCTAGTGAGGATTGCAGGTACATATTGAAGGCTGCCAAGACTTTGGCAGCAGAAGAAAATAATGGAATAACAAAGCAAAACCCGTGATAAGAAGGCTCGTGTTGAGAGATATTGTATTAGATAAGCTCTATTGAAGTATGCGTTGATCTATGCTGAAAATAAGTCAGTTGTGACTTTCAAGATGAAGATGGCTAAAAGTATGAAGCAATGGATTACCTCAGTAAGAGGGAGGAGATTGTGAAGAGTCATTTGTAAGAGGGAGCTGATTTTTGAATTTGCAATGAAGGATTTGGTTCCACTGCATTACTCCCCAAGATTAGAAGTGTGGCAAAAGCTTGATGAAATCATTGATTCTTCAATAATTTGGCATGATGGGCTGCGAGTCTATGGACACTCCCATGATGACAAATTTGAAGAAACTACGAGACTTTGATTTTGACTTGGTATCGTCAAATGATTGGCTTGTTGAACTATTTGATGCATGGATTTGCAGATTTTGATTGGTCTAGATGCACCGAAGACAGGAAAAACACTTTTGGATGCTTTTTTAGTCTGGGCTCTGCTGTGATACCATGGAAGCAGATCTCTGTTGCATTTAGCACGACCGACGTTGGAATTTGTCACTGAGTTGCCAAATTAACACTCCCTCTCAGTTAGGGAGAAATTCCAACTGCATCATGTAATCATCAAAAGAATCTTGTCATCAATTCATATCTAATCTCAAGTATCTCTTTATCAAATGTCATCACTGCTCATGTCTTGATTGCCCCTACTCATATGCTGAACATTCTCGAATCTAAAAGAAGAAGAATTTGATATCGGAGGGGAGCCTAAGCTACCACCCTCTATTCATCAGGGTGTCACTACTACCACTCGGAATCACTGCCAGCGGGGAACCCAATACTACTACTTGGGAAACATCAGTGGGGAGCCAATTCTAAGACCTAGGAAACATCAATGGGAGCCAATTCTACGACCAGCATCAACATTGGAGAGCCTAGCTCAATCCAGAACAACACCAGGGAGCACATCTAAACCTAAAACCATGTCGGGGAGCTTAGTGTCAACCCGGAATAGTATAAGGGAGCATATCTCAACCCAAAAATCACATCAGGGAGTACATCTCAACCTAAAATCTCATGGAGGAGCTAAAAATCTTCGACCCGATATCAAGCAATAGGTGATATAGGGGAGCACATCTCAACCCATCCTATTGCCCATTGATCTTCCCAACAATGACACTCAATAATCATGTGGTCGAACACCTGCATCATAATCAACTTGGGTTGTATACCCCCAAGTACACTCAACCTGTTGGCTAGACAGGGAGTGGTATTCCCAACAAGCCCAACTTGTGGGTATGATGCCAATTGGGGTATACTCTGCATAGACCAAGATAGGGGAGCTAACATCTCCGACTTTATGGGTGACAAATAGGGGAGAAACATCTACGACCCTATTGTCATGAGATACGTCAACCCCAGGAGCCCTCCATCTCAATTCCTCACCCTGGGAGCTCAGACAGGGGGGGAAGAGCTAGCTCAATGTTCTCGATCAGTCTTGTTATCATCTGCCACCTACACCTACCTATAGGTTAGTGAGAAAAGCCTTCAACCCCACAAGGTATGGTTGGTGACAGGGAACTCAGAGAAGGGGCTGTCACACTAATCTCGACTCTTTTTGTTTGAGCTATCTCCTAGGTTAGCTTAGGGGGGTGGTCCCTAATGAAAAGTTAAGTTAAAAGATGCGAGTTTCTAGGAGAGTGTCATAGTGAAAATGGATTACTTTTAAGGATTTATGAGCAAATATGATGTAAGCAACTTGAAATAACAATGCCAATCACTAACATGAGAAAAACCATAAAACTAGTGCTTTATAAGGAATTTGCTCAACAATTTAAATATATTTGCTCAAAGTAAAATGCCATGCTCTCAAAAGAAAAAACAAAGTAACCCTGAAATGTAAACAAAAGATTATTAGCACAAGATATTATAAGATACAAAAATGCTTTTGAGATGATCAACTTTATGAATCATAAGATGTGAAACATATTTTTCCAAAACCCAACAATTATTAATTAACTTGGAAATGTAAAAGAAAGGAAGTGCTAAACACAAACATCAATATGCAATTAGACTTGAAGCATGAAAAGAAAACACTTGTTTGAAAGGATTACAACACTTGCTTTCGGAATAGACTTTGCATATGAAAAACTCAAACCATCAAAAGACAAAGTAAAGTAAATGTAATGGAAAGTGTTCTTGGTTAATTTTATTAATTACCTCTACAACAAGATTGCAATTTAACTCTTCAATCCTGACACTTCACCTTCGCTCAAAGATATGGATCTCACAGTGAGAAGTCAATAGCAGAGTAGAGGTTCCCTAAGATGTCTACTTCAACCAACTTATGTTGGAGGTAAAATTTTAATGAGGCTTGAGACCTTCCTATACTAAAATGCCTAGATGAAATGCAAATTGTGTTAATTCTCAATTTAAAATAATGCTACATGCAAAGGCTTCAAAGAAAAATAAATTAGTTGCAAAACTTGAGAGACTAGAATGTAAATGAGCTCGTGTGTTTGCACCATTAAATGAAAAATAGGCAAGTAAAATGGAATTGATTTCTTTATGCTACAATTGTTTCAAATAAATGATAGTGCTCCAATTGTTTCCATGACATATAGCATAAATTGACCAAGCAGTGAAGCATATACTTGAAGAAATTAAGAAACAATTAAAACTTGCCAAAGTATGAAGTGTTTACACATAAGATAAGATTTGCTCAAGTTTACAATTTGGAAGCTTATGCATGTGAGAATTGAAATACAAGATTAAGAAAAATTGCATGTGGAGTGAAATGTGTTAATTTTAAGCATGCATAGAATGAAATTAAGTGCTAGAATGCTAAGAAAAACTAGAAGCAAAATTAGTCCACCCACAAGAATCCCTCCTCTAAATGAGGAAGGAGGATGCCATGGGAAAAATTCCAAGCTCCCTCAAACAATTTTTTGTAATGTTTTATTAGCGTTTAAAGTGAGCAAAAATGCCTTTAAGAGGGCTGCCCACAATATGAGAGAGATCTTTACAAAGATAGGATTCTAACAAAGCTAGACTCTCTTCAAAAAAAATTATAACAATAACAAACTTGAAGATGAAAAAAAACTCTTCAAAAGGGATTCACAATGCTCAAAAGGTCCTCGACCTAGATGTGTTTGCAAGTCTCTCCCAAGTGCTTACAACCTCCCTAGAAATCAATCTTTGGATAGCGTGAGAGGGTCTTGCATACACATGAGTGAGTAGTTTCCCAAAGCTTCTCCTCAAGCTCCTTGATGCCCAATGCTCAAGCCTATGGGCTGCAAAACACGAAACCAATTTTGAGTGTGAAATTAGGAAAAAGAAACCAAAATAAACTACAATTTTATATACAAAATACTAGCTCAAGTAATGAGAGCGAACCCCCATACTTGCCTAACTTTGGAAATGACTCTTGAAAATGTGATATAACTTTGAAAGAATTAGAATCAAAGAAGTATTTTAAATTTAAATGGATGATCAAGTAGCTATAGAGTAAGAAAACTCTCTTTTGCTTTTCGTTGGATGGAAGACTTGGAGCGAAAACATCGTTGAGTCTTGGATCGTTGTGACTCTAGGAGTGAGTTGATCTAATTGAGATTTCTCCCACTTTCAGATGGATTCTTGCACACAATACAAAAGATCTTTCCTGTACACTTGAACAAGTATTAGTTTGCAAAATATTAAAGCAATATAATGAATAAGATAAACCAAACGTTCCTCCTAAAAATGAATTGGCAAGCTTATACCTAAAATACTACTCTAAATCAATGATATGTGCAAGATAGCTTGTACACATCAATCCAAGCAAGATGACAAGTATAAAATAATATTAATTCAATATGCAAAAGAAATTAAATGCAATAGCAATAGCATGAATGGACATCACTTCATAATGCCAAGAGAACATTGGCCATATAGCCCCAAAGTCTTGATTATATTAAGAAAGTATGTAAGTACCAAAATACAGAGTTTCCTCAAGCCCAATAGCTCATAACATGATACAATATGGCAACACATTGCCCTATTATATAGAGAGTTGAGAGCAAATCCCAAGGCAGAATGCATATGAGAACTGAACTTGGAGTGAATCCCAAGAAAGAGCAAGTCGAGTTCCAAGCGGAGATGACAGAGACACCCAAGAAAATCGAATTCCTCATTGGCACCCAAGGAAAATCGAATTCTTTTATATGTCATAGTAAACATATCCATGAGTGAACCAAAGCAATGATATAACTCCAATCAAACCAAATCAAACTCGAACCAAGTGCCGCCACTTTAGATGATGATCCCAAAGATGCTCCGCATAGATCCCTAGGAACTACATGATTTCCTCAAGTGAAACTCGTAATCCTCCATGTGAAGTGCTAAGTGTAGAAGCAACTCGAGCTAATAGTGAGAGAAGGTCCCACGAAATCCTCAGTCTAAATATTTTGTAGAATATTCCTTCAGTACATGAGTTCATCTAATAAATTCGATTTTCCACATGTGCAACTTCTGCTTTATCTTTGGGAAATTCGATTTTGCCAAATAAAGGTGTATTTATGATGCAGTGTGCTCAGTCATCTTCCACATGTCTGTTGATTCAACTCTTTAACTTAGGATAATTTTCAAGTCATTTTGTCACATGAAATAATTTATTTCTCTCTATTTTATTTAATTCTAGCCTAATTAAATGTCACAATTTCCACTAAACTTAGGAAATGTGGGTTTTGAGGATCCAAAACATCTTATTAATCCCTCAAAGTGTGTCATAATCGAAAGTTGAGGGCGAGGTGTAATTTTTATTACTCATACCCCATACAACTTCTTTAGACTACACTTATTACAATTTAAATACAAATATATTTGCAATTTTTGACGTGCGAGAAATAAAAAAAATTAAAAAATGACTACCTAGACCTAACCAAATTCCACAATTTTTTTTTTGTGTGATCTAGTATGGTAATATACATCGACTCTAGACACTAAGATGTGTTAGGGGCTCGACCTTCAAACCATCACCTCGGCTTTGGGGTAAGAGTGAGTGAAAAAACCAGAAAATTACCCGCCTCTAAAAAAGAAGGGATAATTAAGCAGATAAAAAAACACTCCAAGGTGTACTCGTTTGTTGATCAAGTCCCAACATCCTAGGCCTGTTACAGACTCAAAAGTCCTTATAACTAGTATCATTTATTACAATTCCTCACAGGGCGTGGATTTGGGTACAAGAAAGATGATGAGAAAATAGAAGTAGAGTTAAAAAACTTTGTTGATCGATGATATTTGATGGTGCACATGTCCTTTGGATCTTCCTTAGGCATGGAGTCTTCATATAATTATCAAGTTCCACTGTAGTGGTCAACAAGTCCCAATCTTTGTAGATCAAAAACATATCATCATGCTCATGTTTGGTATCGGCTTAATCATCATGATGTAATAACAACAGTCTCTTGTTCATGCAGGACATCAAATCAAATATTATATTAAAATAAAACATATATCTCAAAAAGCATACTTTAATCATCCTCCCTCTCACGGAGGTGGCGGCTACAAGCATAAGCTTGTCTTGTACGACAATGCTGTCTCAATATATGAAGAGATCTCAATCCCAGCTATATACATTATTCTTTGCCAATCGGATCCCACTCAATATTATCACAATGTATCCTTGTCATATCCAGAATCTGCTCAAATGACTCTCCAAAGAGCTTCCTGAACTTGCCTCACAACTAGCTATGCCAACAACATCATATTCAACCTCGATCGCACTTAAAGCTATGAACTTCTTACCAAATAATATCACGACATATCTCATACTAAGGTAGCACCCAGATGTGCTCATCTCATCAATAACGATGCCAACTAACATCAGTATATCCATGTAGGCACATATCACAGGAAGAATGTCTAAGACCAAAAAATCAATCATCCCATGCAAATATCTCAAAGTGTGCTCGATGAAAACTCAATGTGTATGAAGAGGCTCAATCTCAGATTCTATAGAAAACATATGAGTGAGTGTTCACACGGAACATCAATGCTTCAATCAATTGTCGGTTGCTAATTCAGGTTCAACAATATCTCTTCATAAATTCTTGAAATTCAATGAGAGTGTCAAAGGATTGGCATTTCCACTTTCCAGAAAGCTCTTCAATAAACTTCAGAAAGTAATTCATCATGCCATGATTTATTATTTCGAAATTCAGAGGCCGACTCCCTCTTACTTTGATCATCAGAGGCTCATTACCTGTCAAGAATAGATCATCAATATATAAAATCAAAATCAAAGTCATACCTTGGACCCCTTTGAAGTTGAGGTTTGGATGGGCACATCTTCATGGCTTCATCAGATGACTGTCAATGCGGACATACGAGGCTCAAGGAGCTAACTTCAAACTACATAATGCTATCTGCAACCATAATGCTTGACCAAACCAATAGCTTGTCCTCACGCAAATCAACACAATGTAATTAAATCAACTAAGTCAACTTATCAAGCCTTAGATGTCAGATCAAAACTAATATCAAAATCATAAAAGGTTTTGTCAAACTAACTCTTTGGACCATGTGACAGGTAGAGCTCATATCCAATATCAAGTCAAGACTTCATCTATGTCAGGTCAGGAGTAACTCCGAATGAATTTGTTGCATTTTCATTAAGATAGAATATGACTATATACAAAGAGAGGGAGACTATTGGTATTCATCTCCCAATGTCTCTCCGTCTTCCAACTTTTCTTATTTTGCTATTTACAATATTTACATAGGATTCCTAATCCCAAAGATTAGGTGTTCAACATTCCCCCCCTTAATCTGAAAGGATGTTGGTGAGTCCAAACAATATTTTGAATCTTTCAAACTTTTCCCTTCCACGCGCTTTGGTGAAGATGTTTGCAATTTTCTCATTTGTGGAACAATGTCATAGGTGGATTGTTTTGGCCTCAACATGATGTCGAATTAGATGGTATTTTGTATTGATGTGCTTGGTTCGATCATGGAACTTTGGGTTCTTGACCAACTTTATTGTAGAAATGTTGACAATCAAAAAATGAGTTGAATGCACTTGTTTCTCCTACAAATCTTCCAGAATTTTCCCAAGCCACACAATTTCCGTCATTGCTTTAGCTGCTGCTACATATTCTGCTTCAATTGTGGAATTTGCGGGAACTGATTGTTTGCAAGACCCCTAAGGGACAGCTCCTGATCCAAGACTCGTAACCAATGTTGCACAAAGTAGGGACGTTTTTTGGAAGCGGGGACGCGGAAGCGTCATTTTCCAAAAATCTAGGAAGCGAAGCGTCTGCCATATATATATTTATATTTTTTTGCATTTATACTCGAAACAAACATCCCAAACAGGCGGAAGCGTCCAAAACAGGCGGAAGCGTCCAGGAAACGTCCAAGAAGCGTCTAGGAAGCGTCCAAAATAGGTGGAAGCGCGCTTCCAAATTTTGGAAGTGCGCTTCCGGGGACGCTTCCTGGACGCATCTGCATGGGACGCGCTTCGGGCCTTAGAACCACTGGGGGGGACGCTTTCTGCAACATTGCTCATAACATAACCTAAAGTAGATACCCCAATGTCTTTATCTCCATCGAAATTTGAATTAGAGTATCCAGTCAAGCTGAAGTCACCTACTTGTGTATACTTGAGTCTAAAATCTTGAGTTCCTTTCAAGTACTTTAGAACTCTTTTTGCAGCAGACCAATGACCCTCACAAGGATTTTGCATAAACCCGGAGAGGATCCCAACAACAAATGAAATGTCTGGTCTTGTACTAGTCAGGTGGTTGAGACTTCCTATGAGCTACTTGTACTTTGTTGCATCCTCAAATTTTTTTCCTTCAGTGGATGTGAGCTTTAAGTTTTGTTCCATTGGAGCAGTCAAATGATTGCACTCAACCATGCCAAACCTGTTCAATAGATCTCTGCTGTACTTCTTCTGAGAGAGGAATATACACTTTGATGTTGGGTTACTTCAATACCAAGATAGTAATGAACATAGCCCAAATATTTCATTTCAAAACCTTTCCTCAGTGCCTTCTTTATGGATGCAATATAGTTCTCATTGTTCCCTGTCATCAAAACGTCATCTACATACACCATAAGATATACAATTGTTTTGCCAACTTTCTTAACAAACAAAGTTGCATAATCAAGATCATAATGTTTGAAATTGAGTTTTAGAAGATGCTTAGTTAACTTCTCGTACCAGGCTTGCGATGCTTGCTTGAGGCCATACAAAGAATTTACAAGCTTGCATACTTTGTGTTCCTGATCGTTCACAACAAATCCTTCTGGCTAGGGCATAAAAACATTCGCTTTCAGATCTCCATTCAAGAAAGCAATTTTTACATCCATTTGATGGACTTTCCAACTGTTCTGAGCTGCCAAAGCAAGGAGTGTTCGAATGGTAGGCCATCGTGGGGACAAAAGTCTCTTCATAATCGACTCCTTCCTTCTGTGCAAAACCTTTTGCCACAAGCTTGGCTTTGTGCTTGTCAAGTGAGGCATCTGCTTTATACTTGTTTTTGAAGACCCACTTGCAGCCTATTGGTTTGGTTCCAAATAGAGGATCAACCAGCTTCCATGTGCCATTGTTTATTAAAGCATCATATTCTTTTTGCATCGCTTCTTTCCATTCCTCATGAGAAACGACTTCTTTGAAGGAAGTTGGTTTGAAATTTGTAGAGAAATCCAGCTCACAATCCTTTCCTTGGAAATGTTTGCCCCTCTGCCTCTAAAATTCTTTCTTCCTTTTCCTCTTCAACCACCTCTTCCTCTCGAAGAATCTTGTGCATGATTCTTCTCTTTTTGTGCAAGGCACACAACTTCTTCAGAAGATTGAGGAGCTGTCTTCTTCCCAAAAGCCTTCTCTCTTTCAGTAAACTTCTTCTCAAGGGAGTCAAAAGTATTCCCCTTAAGTTTGTCACTTGCTTGCAACGAATCAAGGTAATGTGAATAAGTGGGATATAGTGCCTTGACATAAGTTATGAGAGGAATATCTATTTCAACACTAATGGCTTTTATGTCATGTATAATGGATCTTACTTTTGATGCTAAGGCAAGAGGGTCATCATTTTTCAACTCAATATTGAACAGCTTAATCATGAACTGAACAACTTCAAGTTCAGAGTGTGAGTCATACAATTCCTTCAACTTCTTTAAGGCTTCAAAGACATTTGAAAATGGAGAAATATGGTGAATCACCTCTTCATTTACTGATGCTGGAATCAAGACACAGGCCTTGCTATTCTTGTTTTCCCAAATGGCGAGCTCCTTGTCTGAAGTGGGCTTTTCAGGTGCATTGTCTCCTTCTCCTTCACAAACTCCTTTCCATAACTCATTGAAAATGAGGGTGTGTTTTATCTTCCGAGACCACTCATGATCGTTCTCTTTGCCTGAAAGAACTACTCCCACAATGGAGATGAATGAATGCATCATAAAAAAGACTATCTTTGTTCGATTCAAAAACACAACCTTACTTGATGTCTTCTATTAGATAAAGGATTGCTTTAACTATGTGGATAAAAAACTTCACATCATGTCACCACTCTTTAATGTATATTCATGTGCCACTTCATATTTTATATGACATATGATATGTCCTCCATACACACTCATATCACTCCATAAAATATATATGCCATGAACTTCATAATAACTTAAGCTCACACATTAATACCAAACCTTTAACAACCACTCAACGTACTTCATGCATACCTCTTACACCATATATTCCTTTCAAACATCTGACTTTTAAAAAGGAATGGATGCTCGTATATGGCCTTCTTTATAAAATCTATTTAACACTTGCATGAAGTATGAATTATGACCTTAACAATAAATGAAAGAAATGTGGTTCTCGTCCCTTATAAATAAATCAAGGCATTATTCACCATACAACATACGCCATTTAAAAAACATTCAACCATACCATTCGGCCTTTGGGAAACTATTCAAACTTTGCAGAGTTCAATGATCACAATTCAACGCAAGATATCAATTTCATATCACAGTTCAATGCACAACCATGCACCAAACGCCATGTGCAACATTCCACGCACAAAATGAACTATGGCCATAAAAAAAACTATTCAACAACTCGCATACCAATCTGTCTGTAGATGAGGGATTCTATTCGAGTTTTGACTTGTCACGGTGTATACCAATGAAATACACATATAGTGTTCAAAAAGTTGCAACGATATCAGGCAACGTTTAGTCCACAACCCAATTACTAGGAAGAATTGGAGTTTCGACCAACGTTCATGCCAATTTTCCGAAGACGACCATTTCTAACAACGACCACAACACTTGTTCGCATAGATTCAATGCTCATGGTTTACGATCCACAAAACATAGGTCTTGAATGAAGTAGCATAGCTCCTCCAAATGCATCTATTTCTAGGGCTCCACACAGTTTGCAATTTGACTGGAAACTAAAAATGGAATTTGAAACTAAATCTGAGTAGAAAGTGGGCCAAGCAAATTCTTAATGGTAGGAAATAGGAGTTACAAGGTAGAAAAACTATTTTTGGGAGTTGGCTCTGATACCATGTCATGCAAAGAGTAATTCCGAATGAATTTTTTGCATTTTCATTAAAGATAGAATATGACTTTATACAAGGAGAGGGAGGCTATGCGGTTTCATCTCCCAATGTCTCTTTGTCTCCCAACTTCTCTTACTTTGCTATTTACAATATTTACATAGGATTCCTAATCCCAAAGATTAGGTGTTCAACAATCTATTGTCATGTCAACAAATTTAAGCAATATCAAATTTCCATCAGGCCATCATAAAATGAATTGTCACTAGATGCAAATGCATATACCAAGGATACATCACAACTATTTATACTTCAACCAAAGTGCCAAAGCCAATGAAGCCACTACAAAATCAATGCTAACATCAATTATTGAAAGTCACTATATCCACATAGCACTGTCATCAAGGCAAATCATCAATCATCAAGTACCAAATCAGATCAAAACTCTAACTTCTTGTCATTGTGAATTCAAACAATCTATAAGCCAAAACATATCTATGAACCATCAAGCATCATGTCAAAGTTCTAGAGCATCATCAATTATCCAAGCCAATATGCTCACTAAGTCAAACCAACAAGCCAAATCTTTTATAATCATTATCAAGTATTGTCATATACTAGCTTCAATGATCATATCTAAATATCATACTAATATGAATATTCTGGTCCCCTGCAAACACAAGTATAGTCAATACGTTTACATTCTCTATAATAAGTAAAACATTCAAACTTCCCCGCTTATAGAACTTTATGATGTCTATTCCATATTTGTAGGATTACCATATTCTAGGTGCATCCTTGATTTTATGCACGAGGCTTCAAATTTTACGATCTACAGGCACAACCGCGCCCATAGGCTTTATTTCGTGTGGGTAGAGGCCTATAACTCCACTCATAAGCTTGCTTCCATGCGGTTGGGGCTTAAACTAAGGAAAACCCTCTCTTCTCAGATCAGGACTTGCTGCAAACCAACAACATCAAATATTTGTCTATTTATGTCAGAAAACTTCAACAATAAGGAATCTTCTTTACATCTAATGCAAATGATAATAGGTGTAGGGATCTTATGGAGAGTTTCTCCTTCTTAATGAGCAACCTGTTCAACCATTATTATTCAAATCATCAACTTGTCTATAATACTGTCATGCATCAGTAGAACTATTAGATCATGAAATCAAACTATATCAGGTTCTAGAACATATATTCATCATGGACATAACATGTCAACATTAGCTACTTCATTATCACATATGAACATGACATCAAATTTTTCATCAAGGGTTAGAGTCATATGATTAGGGTAGCTGCCAAGTGCTTCATCATATATGATATATTCAATCATCAAATCAAGTCATTCAATTTTACTATATGTCATAATTACTAAGCCAAGGTCAACAAGGAGATGTTGAGCAATAATCTTATTGTTACGCTTCCATCATCACGGTTATCATGCTTATCACAAATATTATCAATAGTATCAAGCAACCATATATAAGAATCAGTGTGCTAGCCTTCTTCATAGGACCAGGAAATCCATCATGTCAAAAATGAAATATGCTTGCCAAATATCAAGAGCACCAATAAATAAAAAATTAATGCTTCTATTTAGTTTTACCATGACTTAATAGAATGTAAGATACTTGTCCAATACTAAGTGCACCATCTCATCATAAGAACCATGAATCAAACTTTCATATGCACGAGTCATTTGTGAAGGTGACATTCCCATCATACCTTAGGGATTACCTTGGCCTCCTATATTGCAGCTATAACCTTGAAATAAAGCACCATACATAGCTTAAGTGTTCAAATACCCGTGCAACTTCTTAGTTTACATAGGAAGCTGTAGCACTTTGTCAACTTTCCATCAAGTGCCTCTTTACATTTTCCAACACTAGTTCTTCTCTTCTTGCACTAGCCATGATCCTCAAGGAGGATCCACTTATTACAACTCATCAGGAGGTTAGAAGCATCCAAATGCTCAAATAAACATGCAGGAAGTATAAGTAATAATCAAAGAAATAAACTTAAATAGGAATAGATTCACAAAGAGGTAACATAAATATAATAGGTACTTATCTTAATGAGAGGTGAGCTCTCCCTCTTGAACTAGCCTTCAAGAGTCACTACTATCCATTGACCATATGCCATTGTAGCCTTCAATATTTCAACCAACTTTATCAACAACTAGCCTTAATAGAGACTATCCCATCTAGGGCTTCATCAAATCTAACATAAGTGCTTGAACATTTTCACTTTAGTCATGTTAGGGTTTCTAAATTGCATATTTTAAATCTTTTTGCCATAAACTAGGGTTTGCCATGGTTTCTTCCACACCCTAACCTCATAATATCCATCAAACCCTAATAACCAAATTATAGAGAGTTTCCTTCAAAGCCTAGTATTTTTTTAGGTCTCCTCCATCTTCTCTTGCATCCATCAAGGGTGTTATCATAAGGGTGATCTTTAGTGACTTTTCTTCAGCCCAACTTTGATACCAACTTTGATACCATGTTAATTTTTCTTGGGGCTTCATGATTCTTTGCTTTGATAATTGCATTTCATTATTTCCATATTTAAATTCACCCCATAACATCATATCATTATTCAAATTTACATCATTATTCAACAACATATACAACTATGTAGACGAAAGAATAACATGATCAAAGCATCAGAACATAATGGAACAATAGAAGAAAAACATTCACACAGAGACACTAGGATTGGTCAGAGACCAGAGCAAAACCCTTTCAAATTTTTCTTCTTATTATATTGTCATTGAACGATTCAGCAAAAGAGAGTACAATGATCCGTATCTTCATCCATACAACTATCCAACAAAATCAACTAAACAACATCCATGAAATGAACCCAACAATGCTCATGCTCAAAACCTTGATTCAAAAGCTTGTGATGAACTGTTATTGTTTGTAGTCAATTGCCGAACACTGCTGTCAACGGGCGAAAACTTCGGTCAACTGAAAATTCAACCTTTAGGGTCTAGTCACAGGGAAAATGTGTCATGCATGCGGCTGAAAGGCTTCGATCAAAATTTCTCCATGACATGCCTACCATTGCAGTCGAAATTTCTCCATGACATGCTTGCGATTGAGACCCAAAAATTTTGGGGTAGCATCAGATGTGCTCTAGCCATGAAAATTGGTGGATAGGCTAAAGCACTTGCGATCTCCAAGACCCAGAAATGGTTTGGACAGATTGTACTCGGTTTGGGAGATATTAAAATAATTAGTATTTTTAATGGAGTTCCTATGTCTAAACTTAGGAAAAATAAAATATTAATGGGTATTAATATAAAACTGGGTTAGAAGGTTCTGAAAGTCATGGATCAAGCCATATCTAATCTTAGTCATTGATCAGAGATTTAATCTCGGCTGTTGAAGGACCAACGAGAAAAGTATAAGAGGAGGCTTGAGGGTCAGTTGGAGAACACACCAGAGTGATCAATCATTCATTTTGCTAGAGCGGGGTTGCTAAGCAAAGTTGAATCAGTGATCAGCAACGAGGGGCAGTGAGTACGAGGCAGAGAGGCAGAGACAGTACTGAGAGACCAGCTCAGAAGCAGAGGGAGCGAGAGTAGCAACCAGTCCAGGCTACGCAGAGCCTAACAGAGACAACGCAGAGGCCAGAGGAACTGCGTCATCCATGTAGAGGCTGCTGGAGTGACGCAGAGGGTCCCAGAGGCTGCACAGTGCCTCAGAGGGCTAACGCAGAGGGTCCCGGGGATGATGCAGGTTAGCAGGAGGTTGACATAGAGGCCAGAAGGGCCAGCGCTGAGCTCCAGTTGTGCCAGAGAGGGTTCCATTGGACAAGTTTTCTGAATACCTGTTTTCGAATATAGAGGTATTGCTGCTATGTATTTTTCTCTGTCGAGAGAGTTGGTTAGGCACCTAGTTGTACTCAGAAAGACTGCATAATAATATAACCCTCAGAATAGTTGCACTGGTTTTCCCACATTGGGTTTTTCCAGGGACATTTGTCCAAAAATAATGGTGTTACTTGTGTGCTTGTTTTCTTCAGTTGATGATCTATAGATGTTGTGACTGTATTGTGTTTATTTCGGTATTTAAATGTATTAAATAACTTGTTCGAATTTAAACAAGTAGAAGAAATAAACCAGCATAATACAGATTAATTTTCTAATGGATAGACTTAGAAAATTCAACATGGTATCGGAGCGTGGTTGCAGATCACAGCCTACAGGAGACCTGAAGGCATCAGCTGAGCAGAGCATTTGCAATAGAATCAACTGTCCCGAGTGATAGTAGCTGATCCTTGCAAAAGCGACAGAGGAAGGGTTGACACAGAGGGACTGCGTCATCAAACTGGGCTAGAGAAAGGCCAGTGCAGAGGTTGAGGAGGGCAGAGAGAGGCTCACGCAGAGGCCAGGAGGGCTGACGCAGTTGGTTGAGGGAGCTGTTTTGCCGGTGTCGGGATTGCGCAGAGCCTAGAGGCTCAATCCTTCAGTTGCTGGGGCGAAGGAAGCTGTGGGCAGTTTGCGGAAGTGAAGTTGGTGGGCTGCTGTGGTCAGAACAATACCTAACAGGGCAAGACCAAGGTAGAGGGAGTTGCTGCCGAGGCAGATTTCTAGCCAAGGAATCTTGATCAATGTTTCAGTTGCACAAACGATCGGAGAGGAGTAACTTGACAGTTGACAGGAGGATTTCCAGGATGGAAATCGGGACTCAGAGGGAGTCCAGAAGAGAATTAGAGAGATTCAGCAGGAGTCGACACAAGAACTTCCAGGCGGGAAGTAGAGAGACTTAGCAGGAGTCGAACCGAGAACTTCGAGGTGGGAAGTAGAGAGACTTGGAGGAGTCGAAAAAAGAGCAGCGAGATGGCTGTGAATGGGTTGAGAGATCAGGATAGGTTGGACGGAGCGTCCAACTTTGTGGTCTGGAAGGCCAGGATCTTGCCCATTCTAGACAGACATCGTATCAAGGGAATTTCCTTGAGAGTGATGGTTATCCCAATGACTCGGTAGCTAATGAAAGGTATGAAGAGGCAATGGCTAAGGCAAAGTGTATCATCCTTGATGGGGTCAAGGATCATGTGGTCCCGCATATTGCTGAGAAGGAAACGACAAAGAAGATGTGGGACACTTTGAAGACATTGTACCAACATACTTCCGTGCAGAGGAAGATGCTCCAAGAGAATCAGTTAAGGTCATACCAGATGCAGAAGGGAGAGTAGATAGATGTCTTCCTCGGTCAGTTGAAGGAGATCTGTGACCAACTGACTTCCGTAGGGGCCATGCCTTTTGCAAAAAAGGCTAAACGCTCCCGAGGCGCTCCGTAGCCGCTCTCGCTTGGAGCGCGAGTTGGGAGCGGGAGCGAGAGGGTGGGTTGCTCCTCCGCAACCTTGTTGTGGATACCAACCAATAAAAAGAGCAACTGAATTTCAGTGCTGTAGAGGATCGGTTGGGTATCAAATTTGTGTATGTTGGGATTAATTATACCAGAATGAAGCAAGCAGATAGAAACTCCAGTCACAGAGCAATTAAAATTTTAAATACAATAGACTTAGATTTCCCTAGAGAAAACCAGAAGGAAAAACTCCATCAGTGAATGGCCATGCTCAGTTTTTCTCTGTCAACAATTGTAGAATTCATAATGTGTTTGGTTCTCTGGAACATTACAAATTACGTTCATATGGATTTACTCAGCATTCCTTCTCTTTTCTGCCGAAGAACCCATTTTCAATCACTGTGCTTGGGTTCATTGGCAGTGCTGGCTTTGTTGTGAGTAGTGAGAAGGTTAGTTGTGCCAATCTATTCCGCTTCCTATGAAGCATAGAAATTAATAGCTTGTAGACTTGAATGTAAAAATACACAAGCGGTATTTAATAATAATAATTTATTATATATAAAATGTATAAGTGATGAATGTTACAATGAGGACCCGCATATATATACCTAAGCAGGTGTCCTTTCGTGATCAGGCATGTCTTTTAGACATGCCTTTTCACTTAACTAATGACTTCTTAACATAATCACTACTTGATTACTTAGTATTTATATGTCATGGCCCCTTTCTTCAGAAGCTTTGTCCTAAAATCTTGTTGATAAAAAAAGTCTTGATCTCTTATCTACCACGACTGTCTTCTTTACACTTGACCGCTAATACTTTCTTCTTTTGACTGCGTCATTGGTAGCTCATCTTCTATGATTCGTTGGTAATTCTGATTTGAGTCCAGGGTTATCGATTTTTTTATTTTTATTTTTTATTTTATTTTTTAATAACTCTATTTTTTTTTTAACTCTGTTTTTTTCCATAGCTCTAATTTTATTATTTTAAATACTTTTTTTATAACACTTTTTTTAATGATTTTTTTTTTTTTTTTTTTTTTTAATACTATTTTTTATTTATTTTAATTTCTAAATATATATATTCTTATTTTATTTATATATTTTTAATTAAATTTAATATATTAAAATTATATGTATAACTTTAATATATATATATAACTTGCAATTGGAACCATACGATGGGCTTAGGGCAGCGTATGTCTGTCGAAGGTTATGACGTTTGGCAGGGAATAAGGCAACGGGGAGTGGTAGAAACGACACGTATTACACAACATTACTCAACCATTAAAAACAACTGTTAAAACAACATAACAGTGGAAGGGTATACGACAAGTCTTAAAACCGCGACAGGGAAGTTCGAAGGTGGAAGAAGTAGAGGCAGCGGGTAGTGGTTAGCTACGAAAAAAAGAAAACACAGCGGAACAATTATCAGTGGCACGTTATGACAAAGTTTTGTTGACTATCTGCTTAGCATCAAGGTTATTGGCCAAAGCATGATCACACAGAAACTGCCTGGAACGACATGCAATATTGTAGAGCACGTCAACTACTTCCTCTTGCTGGGCTTCATTGGAAACCTGACCGTAAAAATAGAAAAGAATCTCCAACAAATTGTGATACACAAAAAAAGCTCCGAACTCTCCATGCTCATTTAGCTCGGATTCTCCTTCCCTTCTGTACTGGGAAAGTTTTGGCAAACGTCCGTGAGAAGTCCTTGGATTGTCATTTAAAAGCATAGAAATGGTACACTTCCAATTTTCATTGCTTTCATATCTTCCCAGACAACATCAATCACATAGTCACTAAGAATTGGGTCTGTGGAAAACTCCTTTAATATTTGCAGCAACCTGCCTAAAGGAACTTCATACTCATTTTCCATTCCTTTCATCATGGGTTGTGAGCTGCTAAATTTCTGAGCTATTAAGTGGTCATACACTAATTCTCCAACAACACGATGAATGAGTGGTGATTCATCAATCAATAGGTCATACAGTGGGCCAAGGTCCCCATCTGGGAGAAGCTGATGCCTTAATAACTGTTTCAAGAGTCCTATGGCATTAACAACCACGGATATATCAATATTGTTTGCTAGCTCAATCATATGGTTGCAAAAACGTTCTGTGAAGAGGCTAAGAGATGGCATATTATCATCCACCTCATATAGATTTTATAGTGCCATTATAGAGATTTTCCGGGCAACAACATTCTTATCATTCAAAGTACATCCAAGGTCTTCTGTTGGTGTGAGCATTTCCTTCTCAGCTTTCTCAAAATTCCATTCAACTCTCTCTTCAACAACAATTTCTTTCAAAAGACATACTTTTATCTTTGTGCTCGGTGCTCTGGTTGATAATTTCTTAATGATCTGCCTATTAACCCCACTGTCAGGATGTAGCTCAACTGTAGTCGTAGTGAACTCAGGACCATACTTTGCAAAGAAATTTGAACTAACTTCTTAGAACTCTGGCAAGTCTGCACACCTCGGTGCAAAAAAAATTAAACTTGCTATGGCTTCTTTTAAATCATTATGGCATGTCTTTTGCTTTTCAATGGCGATGATTCTTTCAGTCACAAGATAGAAAAAACCTTCAATGAGAAAATAAGCATCCCATGTGTTTTGCTCCTTGAAGACATGCTCCACGCGCAGTAGCAGAATTGGCCAGTTCATGTGGCTCTCATTTTCCTTAGTATCCGATCTAGCATTTAGGGTTAACTCTGGTTCATTCTCAGACTTTGCAGATTCTGTTTGCATAAATTCTTTAGGTTGAATAAATTTGCTATTAGGCATCAAATTGCAACTTTTTTTTTGAATCTCTGGCCAATTTGTTTTCTGTAGCTCCCTTTGGCAATATAAACACTTCATGACTTGAAGGTTTGCCATCTTTAGAATCATCAATGTCTTCTTCAACATTTTCCTCATTGTTATGATATTGTTCATCTTCTTGTTTCTCAAGGTAATCCTCATCCACACCATCTTCATTATTTTTTGCAACACCTTCATTTTCAACATTATCATCATTTTGATCAAAATCTTCTTTTCTTACTTCACCTAGTTTCGTTTCTTCATTGTCGCTATTATCTTCCTTATTATCGATTTCCTTTCCATATGCTTTAACTTTTGCAATTGATTTTTCTAAACGCTGAAATGCTTCTTGAATTTTACTAAACTGCTCAATGCATTTAGGACGTGAATGTAATGGCACATTATGCGGCGAACAATGTTCAAAGACCTGCATGATTATATTGTGCGCCATGGGTCTGATACCATTTAAGCATAAAAATTGATAGCTTGTAGACTTGAATGTAAATATACACAAGTGTATTTAATAATAATAATTTATTATATATAAAATGTATAAGTGATGAATGTTACAATGAGGACCCACATATATATACCTAAGCAGGTGTCCTTTCGTGATCAGGCATGTATTTTAGACATGCCTTTTCACTTAACTAATGACTTCTTAACATAATCACTACTTGATTACTTAGTATTTATATTATTTTATATTTATTTATTTTGTTATGAATTATATTCACAACACCCTACTTGCAACACTCTTCCTCTCCCCTTTGTTTTTTGTTAGCAGATTTCCAATGAGAGTTGCTTTGATTTGTCTCGTCTTTAGTTATAATTTTTGGTGCTTAAACTAGCAGTGTGGCACTTTGTAGGTAAGTGTGATGAGCAACAGTATTGTAGCAAGAATGTTGCAACTCCTGGGCTACCAACTTTACTTCATCAACCCGGGGTTCGTACAAACTTGGAGGTGACAATGTTGTATACACAAATAGATGCAATGGGTTCACTCTTTGTCACTGCTGGGTTGGGCGATAGACCACTAGGGTTTCTCAAACGAGCCTTCTATTGATTTAGAAGAAGTTTGATTACCAACTGAGAAACGAGAGTTTTACCCTAATTGAGAGGATTGAAATGCTACCTACTGTAGTGATGAAAGATTGAAATAGATGCATAAAAGACACAACTCATCTAGCTATTTGTTAAGATACCTTGCTTCAGAAGAATTCTAATTTAACACATGTGAAACCCTAACTAACCTAAGCATGAAATCTGATCTAATCAAACACTTAACTGTTGTGCACATGAATAAGCATAACAACCTTTTTCTTTTTTTGAAAACATGAATGCTAATCCTTATTGATTGCATGGCAGGTGGGATGGGTGTGGAGAGAGATGGTTGTGATCGGTCAAATGGCTTGGGAGGCAAGCAGGGGTCTTCTTCTAGCTTTTGTGATGCATTTCTCACAAATCGGGCTCAAAACAGGGCACTACAGGTCGTCCTACAGGATGTTTATAGGATCTCCTAATTCACCTACAAGATCCCCTATTTTCCTACAGGAACAAGCCGAAAGCATAAGGAGTGATTTAGACAGTGGTATGGAGCTTAGGGAAGGTGAGTGATGGAAGGAATAAGACAAGGAAGTGGTTAGGACTCACTCAGAACTCAAACCTAAGTTGTATGATGGTTGGATTTTCTCAACAAGCATGGCAAGTTGTCCTTGTGAAATGATAACTTGGATTGTGAACTTAGTGGCCTTTGGCGATCATGGGTGGGTATGGTTTGGCTGAGACTGATGATATGAGGTCTTCTTGCAATATTGAAACTCTTGCAACATACACATCATTGTTGGCATTTATCCATAAATCATGTCAAAACAAGAAAGGTTTACATCAACATAGGAAAACAAAATGTCATAATTTATTTGCCTAGCTCATGCATGGAAATGCTTGAAGCTTGTTATGAAAGCACCATGAAATCTAATACAAAGCTTAGGATATCAGAAATGACAACTGTAACCTATTTTTTAAAACTGAAAGATGCTGACCTAATTAGCAGGAAAACCCTAAATTTCATAAGAAACCAGAATTTTGCCTTTTTGGGCTGAATGGGAGATTTTCCTCAAACCATGGTCCCTGAAGGGAGGAATGAGGCAAGATCCACCTGTTATCAACCTTTTTGATATTTCCTTACCTCTCTAATGCTACTGTTGAAGTTATGCACAAATGGAAGCAAAGTAATGCCAAAATCAATTCAACAAGTAATCTATGAAATAACCTAAGTATACAAGTACAGTAAGAGGAACCTCTGCTGCTAGGGTTGGGCCCTAACCCAAGAGGTTCAGCCCTCTGAGTAAACTTAGTGCTGGATCAAGGGAATGCTCATTTTCATTAACATATCAAAAAATTCATAACAATGTTTTTTCACAATCCTTCAACTCGAAAGTGCTTATTTATGTTGCATAAAAAATCCAAATCCTAATCAGGCTCTAGGCCTCCTTATTTATACAACTGAAGTTGCTAACAACTTCCTTAAATCTAGGGAGGCTTGGCTCCCAATCTCAAGATTAACTGGTTCTTTACTATCACTGGCTCAACTGCCAATGATCCTCATGACTCGGCTGCCTGCAACTCCAAGCTGGTGTGATTTGATTGAGGGATCTTCGAATGAGTGAGGATTTAATGAGGAAGATCCATCTCCTATAATCTCTCTTTCTTGTCTGATTCGAGTTTCTGCACCTTAATTAGCGATAATTTGCTCCCAAAAACCTGCATCAATGCACATTAGACCACTAGATATAACATCTTACTTTTACTCATATCATTAAGCAAAATATAATAAAAACATGTAAAGAATTATGAGAAGAGTTGATTTTAGTAAGCTTGGAGGTGTATTAAGGTCCATATATTTTACCCAATGATGAGCCTTATCATCACCCCCTACTGAAAGTGTTGCTCATCCTCTGAGCAACTCAATCTATGTCCATGTCCTTCATTGCTTTTGTGGCTTCCCTGACATCCCATGCTTCTGCTGTAGTCTCTTCCTCCTGTGAATAAAACCTCGCCTTCTTCTCTATCTCTTTCCTCTGCTTTCTTTCTTCTTCTTCTTTTCTTCCTTCCAATATTCCCAAAAGCAATGGTGGACTGAGTCTCAAGTCAATCCAATTGACTTTGAGTCTTTGTAGCACCTACTTATACATTGGGGTTCTATTTAGTGCCTCCCTCATTCTGTTAGGAGAATGATATTCTCTGATTTTTAGGTTGTAAGGCAAGGTGTTCCATCTCCTTTGGTAGGGTTGCTGGTTGTCATCTCCTAGCAATCTGAACATGTCTTCAAAGTGTGTGACTGCCTGTTCCTATACAACAAGGTACCTTGGTGCAAGCTTAGGATCATTTGCAATGAGGTTGTGGGTGCTGATGATAGCATTGGGTTAGATTGTTCTGCTCTGATCATAAGGGGTTCTGTCTCTTCTTTTTCCATTACCTTTTTCATCTCTGTAGCTCTTGCCTCCTCATGATTCATCCGTGATGCTAAGGCCATTAATTGCAAGTCCCCTAGCTTTGGATTTGGGTCCCACACATTTAAATATGTCAAGGCCAAATTGTGTATAAAACTCAGATTTTTTTGCTCTATCTTCCAAGATGCTTTGATCATAGAGATCAATGAATTGTCTATAGGCTTGGAAGGGCATAGTTCCTCTTTGTGCTAGGGTCTTTATCTGGGATTGTAACCATTGTTCCTTGAGGTGTAAGGCATAAGATTTTGCTGGCACCTTGCACTAGATTTCCTCCATGGACAAACTGGCCATAGTTGCCAATTGGCTTTCTCTTTCTTGTAGCTACCTACTTAGCCATGTGTTTTCAGCCTCTAACTGAGATTTCATCATTGCTTCTCTGTCTCTTATGCTGCTCATTTCTCTGCCCATCTCCTGCAATTCTCCTCCATGAGGCCTACATCCTCTACCCCTTTTGATTTAGCAGTTTGCATCCACTTGTGTGTCCTTGCCCTCTCTTTCTCAAATTCAAAGAATAGGGGAATGACAAACTTCTATGGTATCACCCTACCTCCTTCAATGCACCTGTAGTAGGAGCTGAGGTTTGGTTGTGGGCTAGGTTCTCTCAGTTCTTGGCCTTTTTCCTTCGTTTCTTGTTGAGTAATTCCTTCCTGGTCTCTTTTCTGTGTTTCCTGTAGGTTTGATAGAGTTTTTTGTAGGTCTGCCTGTGTCTCATGTAGGAGACCTTTTCCCTTTGATGAGGCCGACCTTGTGACAGGCCTCCTAACATAGGTAATTGGAGACTTGGGAGAAGCTTGTTTTGATGATCCTTTTCCTTCATTTTTCTTTAGAGGGGTTGCCTTCTCTTGTTGCTTTGGTGAATCCTCAATGACAATTGGAGTTTTGGTGGGGGTTTGAGGTCTTCCTTTTCTAATCTTAGTGCTCTTTCTTGTCCTGAAGTAAAGTGCGGTTTGTCTTTGCCTCTTCCCCTTTGATTTGACAGGTGTACTTAGGGCAGTGTTGATGCCTCTAAAATCGTAGCACCAACATTGGGGGATAACCACCCGGTCCGGACCTTAGTGCACCTCCTTCTCCGTTTGGTATGGTGGCTTTGATTGGATATTATGGGACCACTTTCCCAATAAAGTATGATTTGATGAATGGGCGTTTTAAATGTATAAAAAGATGATAGGTGGTTTAATCTATAAACTCTAAAATATACAGATACATCTATATAACCCAGGTGATCTCATAATAATGCAATTTATTGATGATTCCTAGCAGACAAATGATAATATAGATTATTCACTTATCTACAGAAAGATGCATTTAAATGCTGATTACTTTGAATAGGAAATTAAACAAAGTAATGTGAAAACATATCGCATAACATACTAATATTTATCGTTGACATATGTATACAATATAACAATTCTAGATCATTTAAAACTTAAAAGTGAAATGATACAGGGTTGTTTGAAACATGAGAATATATCAACAATAACAAATCAATGGAATGCTAATTACATAAAACAAGACAAAAAGAACAATGTTAGAAGTACCATATGCAATTGAGTATCGTTATGCAAGTAACAATATGGTTCAATCTTCTTATTCTGAAAACTCCAAGAAGATACAAAAATGCAAGTCTTTATGAAGCTCTTTCACAACAAGTCTGAACCTCTATCCACAGCTTATCAAAAATAAAATAAGAAGTGCAGAAGTGCAAACTTCTCAAGTCTAGTTTTATACAAATTGAGGACCCTTTCTAAAATGACATGAAAGGGTCTTTATAGTAAAATTAAAAACAAACTGTCCATAAAAATTGCTGAGAGTTGTTGGAACTGCCTTCGTCAAAATATGGGATTTGAATTTCAAAAATAGAATTGCGATAACCTTTGAGGAGATTCATCGCATCTATTTTTTCTCTTGTATCTTCAACCGACAAATCGAGAGCATGGTTTGGATTACTGGAGGATGACTCATCTTGGAGTGTAACTATCCTGTGTATGTGGCATCTGAGAGCTCAGGCATCATGCAGTCAACGACATCAATAAGGCACTTGATAGTCATCTGTTTGCTGTGTGGCTTGACCACAAAGGACCAATGCGCATCCCACTTAAGACTTTGTACTCTGTTGAGCTGCTCCCCCTTGGTGTCCAAATTTTGCTTCCATTGCTTCTCTAAAACTTTCACCTTTGGAAGATTTTCTGGGGAACAATTATAAATTAAATTGGCACCATATAAGTTATCATTCACCAGCTCAATAATATTATTCATTATAGCCTTGGCCCTAGAGGTAGTACTTTCTGCTTTTATCAACTGTGTTTCCCATTCTGAAAACAATATCTCTCTATGAGACTCTTCAATTTTAGGTAATTTAGCAGCTTTTCCATCTTTTGTGCTTTGCCAGGAGAGATAATTTGTGACTTTATCATCTGCATCTTCAAAGTCTAACCTGGTATTAACTGCTTGGTCAATCAGTGATGTCATTGTGATGCATGATGGATCAATAAGAGATATTTTTTGGCAGAGTAGATTCAGCTGTTGAGATAAAGCCTTATTTGCCTCTAAGGCTTCCTTCTTAAACTCTTCAACCTTGGGATAATCTTTGAATTTTTCTATAGAGAGTTGTAACTGTGTGATTTTCTCTTCTTTAGTTTTAATCTCTTGCTGATCTGTCAATTTACGCTGCTCGAGCTCTTGAAACAACTGTTGTTGTCTTTGAATGGCTTGCTAGTCAATTTTCTGTTTTTCCAGGTTTAATTGTTCTTCAAGCTGCTCACTCTTCTGTTTCTCTACCGCTAACTGTTCTTCAAGCTAATTAATCTTTTGATCATTTTCTTTGATCAATTGATTAACTTCAGTTGCTTTATCAATTGTAGCAGTTGTGTATGCCCCTGCAAATTGAGATAACTTGGTCAAATCCTTAGAAGGATTGACCTCTGAATCTTTCCATATGACATTCATAAATTCAGATTGAGGAGCTGTGGATGATGTTTGGCCTATTTTCTTCTTTTCCCTTTGCCTCTTGAGTACAGCCTTGTGTTTTGAGTTGTAAAACACATCCAAGGGTGGAATTTCCTCAATGTTCAATGTAATCTCTCTTGAAGGATTTTCAGGGATTATTTCTATCTCTTTTTTCGCTATGTCTTTGCTGGGTGTCTCTTCAATCACAATATCAGGCATAATGGGCCGTTGTGTTCCGGGAGGCGCTGATGTGATAATGTTTTGAGGATCATTCTGATTTTTGATCTGTTGATCAAATTGCTCCCATTCTTTAATCAATATGGGATCAATGTGAACATCAGTGTTTAGTTGTTAACTGGCCTTATCACTTGTTTCAACTTCTCCAGAAATCTTTTCTATAACCTGCTCTCCGCTGTGTTTTGCTTGCTGAATGATTGGTGTAGTACTTAATAAATCCAGAGGTACTGTTAGTAACCTCTCCGTCATGTATTCAATGAATTTGTCCATTTTCTTAGCATCCAATTTGAATTTTTTTAGATGACTTACTGTTGAGAATAACTCTGCTGAAGCAAATAAGTCATCAAACTCATCTTTCTCGTGCAAGAATTTATTAACTTTCATTTGAGTGGTGAAATTGAAAGCAACCTTATTTGGGTCATATTGTCTTTTAGGGATAATAGCTAGACTGAGATCCTTTGTCTTGTCTGCTTCTTTCTCGGCATGTTTAAAATCATGCAATGAGTAGGTGCCGCAGCAAAGAGGAAAGGGAGGCCACAACTATTTCTTGGAGTCCTTAAGATTTCTAGACATCCCTTTTTCTAATATCTGGTAGGCTACTTCCCTGGCTAATAGCTTATCTACAATGTAAAGTGGAAGGACATGGGGATCTGTAATGCTACCAAAAGCCCTAACATAGGTGAACTTCCCTTTCGTGAACCAACTGCCGATTGAGGTTAAATCAAAGCTAGCCTCGTCAGATAGCTGAGGAGCAAGTTTATTAAAGATAGCTTGATGGACGGGTAAGATGAAACCATAGCAAATCTTGTATAAATGGTTCTTGTATTTAGACTTCCATAAGTATTTATGCTAAATATGAATGGGGGTTGGATCCTGAACAGTCGATTTCCAACCTAGGATGGGAAAGTCAGAATTAAAACAAATTGTGTCAACTATGTAAGCACTCATATAGAATGGGGGCACAACTTGGGTAGTGACAAATCTGTTCTTTCAATAATCCAGTATTTGACTAGCCATTTTATCCGATAGGATAGTTGCCCAATCCATGACAAAGGAGTTTATCGTTGCTTCTATCAATAGAACCATTTCAATAGAAAATCTAGCAAAATCGGGGCTTCCAAAGAGTCTACACATCATAGCAACAACATAACAATATGGAGATGCTAAAGAGTCCATGGAATACATACTGGATGATTCATGTTTGTGCTTGTTAGGAAAGTGTCTCCATTGCTTGATAGGGTCTGATTCAATCTGATTCTCCTTGGCGAAAGCTTCCAAGAATGATTTGTTGTAGTGTCGCTAGGGATTTGGCAAGTGATATGTTCTCTTGACGTCTTCAGGTTTGAAGGATCCGAACATCCTTCCATCAGCTGTGAAGAAAGCTCTATCCGTTATGTTAATGTTCTCGATTACCCATCTTACCATATCATTATATGGTAAAATATTTGCACGGGCCGCTATTCGATGGAGGAAAGAGCTTTGCCAAATCATTGAGCGTGCGATTCATCAGTTCCATTAGCTGTTGCTTCTTCTTCTATCTCCTTTGGATTTTCCTTTTCAAGCGAAGCATATATGCCTTCCCACGAGATTTTACCAAAGCCTTGACAGGTAGTATTTGAGATTAACACCAATTTTCCTTGTCCTTCTTCCACTGTAAGGGGAGCCTTTGTCTTTCAAGCTTTCTTAGACATCTTGACTGATTGCGTGATTCTGGATTTACACTGCAAAATGAGAAAGAGGAGCATGATAGGCGAAAAACTTTGAGAGCAGCCAATACAACTAATTACAGAGTAAAATCAGTGTATGCACATTAGATGCAAAAATATCATATAGTACATAGTCACAAAGGATGAAATCCTTAAAGGATTGTAACCATAACTGCCTCTTAATGCTTTACCATATCCTCATGACGTGAAGCTTTAATGCCGAATTAATATATATCGCATCGCAAGTTTTACAATGGTCCTTTTAGAACAGGTGTTGTAACTCTGCGGTTTTGCGATTAGTGATTGTATTATTTTAATACTTGTAGAGCCATCTCATATCGCAAATTGGGAGTTACAAGCGCTATGTTCGAAAGAATTCTTTGTATTGTTGCGATTGCGATGAGTGATGAGCTGGCACGTAGAGTTGGCGGGTTCCTTTTCAAACTTGGTAAATCATGTTTTCTTTTATAATTGATCTAACATTATATCACGAGTCTTCATAGTATATGTTGCTTCTATTGGGAGCGCAATATGCGATACGCAATTGCGATAGTTATATCGCATCGTAAATTTTCAACGGAGTGGTTTCAATGTTTTCCTATGGATTAGCGATATGCGATAGCCTTATCGCATCACAAGGTTTCATCGGAGTGGCATAACTTATTCCTTAGGATTAACGATATGCAAAATGCGATAGTTATATCACATCGCATGTTTATAAATGGATCATTTCAATTAAAAACTTTGCGATGAGGAATTTGAGATGACTTTGATCTCATCACAACTTTTCAAATGGATGTGCATTGGTCTTAAGCAATTGCGATTTGCGATAAGCGGTTCCAAACACTCATAAAACAACTTTTATATGAAAAGTATGGAAAATCTATTTTTACTCAAAACGTTTTATTACTTTTTATATCCTAAAGGGGACCTATTTCTTATTTAGCATCTTTAGACTAAGATTAAAAATTTGAAATGGGGGGGTTGTTGTATAACACAACAATTGGCGATTCACGGGAAGAACCAGTTATCTCTGAATAAAATAATGAAATTTCTAACACTTTCTCAAGTAGAATCAATTGATGAAAAGTGAACTATCTTGGAATTGGTTAGATAAATTTTTTTACTCTGAAATAAAGCAAAGTTGTATAGCACAACAATTGGCGATTCACTGGAAGAACCAGTTATCTGTGAATAAAATGATGAAATTTCTAACACTTTCTTAAGTAGAATCAATTGAGGAAAAGGGAACTATCTTGGAATTGGTTAGATAAATTTTTTTACTCTAAAATAAAACAAAGATATCAATTTTGCAATTTCTTTTACAAACCCTAATCATAAATAAAAACATTTTTTGGTTTCTTCAAGCTTCGATTGGTTGTTAAAGTTAAAGTAGGGGGCTCCTCCAACTTAGCTTTTAAATTTACTCTTTTGTCATAGGTAGTGCCACTGCTACTAGCAAACATCTATAGTCTTGACAAGGTTACCTTTTAACCATCAATTATCCATTGTCCCATCCAGCTAAGGGTATAATCTTTTAAAGATAATTTCAGAAAGATATATCTACATATATATATATTTTTTCATATTTTTATTTTATTTGATTAAAAGCCATTGCCCTGGTTTGGTAGCCAGAAGATGACAATGCCATTCACTGGTTGTAATTAAACTGAACAAGCTGGCTCGTGACGAGACCCCTTGTCTTTTGATTCTAAGCCATTACCATGTTTTGGTATGCAGTATTGGTAATGTCAGCTTAATTAGTTCCCTATGATTATGGTAAGCAGGCTCGTAATGAGACCTCTTATAATTTAAATCAGATATATTTTAGAATTACACTCTAAAAAATCATAAACCTAGTGGATGGGGTGAATGCTTGACTCCTTAAGAGTTTATGGATGACAATTATAGAGTTGTAGATGCTTAGTTGGAGAGTCTTTATCTTTTTTATAAATAACCTTTCTCAACTGGTAAAGCTTAAAATGATTTACTGTGTTTTCAAGGTTCGAAAGATTTCACAAATTTAAAGAGGGTTTCGGAGTTTCATGTTTTTTTATCAAATTTCCAAAACTATAATCATTTCCTTGAAAATTTCTACTTTTTAAAAGCCAGTAGTCACAATATTCTTTCAAAGAGCTTTTCAAAACAACAAAAAGCCAATGATTATTATTTACAACACTTATTTTTAAAAGGAAACAGAATTTGCATAAAGAATATGTACAGATAAGAAGGGGTTACCTCCTTAGGAAAATAATTTCTTTAAGATAAGGCCATTCACAGTAAGAGAATCTCTTTTTCCTGATAGGTCTTGCGGTAGAAATGTTGATGAGCCTATATTTCAACGATCTGAAATGGTCCAAGCCACATCTTCTGAAATTTGGTATGCTTGCCTTTTTCTTCATGTGCTTTGTCCCATTTTAAAACAAGATCACCAATCTGTAATGTTTTTTAGCTGGCTGAACTTGCATCAAAAGAAGTCTTAATGACTCGCTGATGTTTAACATGAGTAATTTTGGTCTTTTTTCTTTCCTCATCCAATTTAAGAATTTGATCAAACCTTAATTGAATAGAGGAAAGAGGAGTTTCTTCAATGAATTGCACTAAGGCTAGAGATGGGAGGGCTAAATTTGGTGGAATTACAACTTCTTTCCCATACACTAAGTTAAAAGGAAAAGTACCTATTGAGGCCTTCTGAGTTATATGATCTGCCCATAATGCAAATATTAAAGATTTATGCCAATTCTTTTGGATTTGATCAACAATTCTTTTAATAATCTGATGAGATTTTTGTTAGTTGAATTTGCTAAGCCATTTCCTTGAGGATAGTAATTTGCAGAGTATTTTAACTTAAAACCTCTCTTAAGAGCAAATTCAACTATACTATTTCCAGAAGAATAAGATGCATTGTCAAAGATAAGCACGTTAGGTAAACCAAACCTTGTAATGATGAACTGATCAATAAATTCAATAATCGCATCAGAATTGGCTACCTTTAGTGGATTTGCTTCTACCCACTTTGTGAAGTAGTCCGTGGTTGTGAGGATGTATTTGTGTTGCTTGGAAGAATGTGGAACGATCTCTCCTATAATATCAAACCCCCATTGTTCAAATGGTTGCTCAATGTTAACTGGTTGTAAAGGAAAGGCTAGTTTCCTTTGTCTCCCGCTAGCAGTTTGGCATATCTTACATTTCTTCACGTAGTCATGGGCATCTTTGAACAAAGTCGGCCAATAATATCCAACATATAGTATTTTGTGGGCTGTAGTGTCTCCTCTAAAATGTCCACCTGCTGGGCCATCATGTAGTTCCTGCAAAACCGTTTGTGCTTCAACTTTTTCAAGGCATCTTAATAGAACAGAATCATAGTTTCTTCTGAAAACACATTATCAATGATTTCATAGTGTTTGGCTTTTAACCTTAAGGCATGTTTGTTTTTGTAGCTGAATTTAGGGGGAGCATATCCATTTTTTAAATAAAAGATCAGATCAGCATATTGAGATTTAGAGTCAATGATACTTATCTCGTTTACTTGTGCAGTACTATCTGAATCTTCATGATCTTGTATATTGGAAGCTCTTGCGAGTAACCTGCAAAAACCTTGTCCTCTAACAATGTTCGCTGGTTTAATATCAATGTCATACTCTTGTAAAGCTGTTAACTAGTTAGCTCTTTTCTTTCCTACTTCTCTTTGAACTAGCAGTTGTTTCACTGTGGAGAATGGGACTATTACTTTAGTGTGTGTTTTTAGGAGGAATGGTCTAAAATGTTTGATAGACTTAAATATAGCGAAAGCTTGTTTCTCAACTTCGGAATAATTGAGTTCAACGCTCTATAAATTAGAACTAAAGAAAGATATGGGTGCTTCCACCTGCTGATCATTGATTTGTGTTAAAGCAACAACATAAGATGTTTCAGTGGCCAAAGTACACAAAATAAAATGATTAGAAAAATTTGGAGTATTCAATGCAGGGGCATTAATGATCGCTTGTTTGATCAAGTCAAAAGCCTCTTTTTCGTTATGTCTCCATTTGAAGACTGAATTTTTCTTAATCATGGATTGCAAGGGTAAAACAATATGAGAAAAATTAGGAACAAATCTTTTCACAAAATTTATCTGTCCTAAAACCGATTGCATAGATTTCTCATTATGTGGCAAAGGGATATCAACAATTTCTTTTATCCGGTCAGGATCAGTGTACATTGTATATGCCTTTTTTGGATACAATAAACTCTAAAAGTTTACCTTCATTAAGAGCAAAGAATGATTTCTTGGGATTTAAGGAAATCCCATATTTTTTGCAACGTTCAAAGATCTGCTTTAAATCATGCAGATGATTGCTCTTTTTCGTAGAATAGACAGTTATGTCATCTAAGTAAACAACGACTGTTTTATTGATAAAACCTTTGAAAGCAATGTCCATAGCTCTTTGGAAAGTAGCTCCAGCATTTATCAAACCAAAAGGCATTTTCCGATAAGCATATGTTCCCGATTTGGTTCTAAATGTACCAGGATCTGATTGTATCTTGAAAAACCATCAAGAAAAGACATTAACTCTAAGCCAACTACTGATTGAAGTATCTGCTCCATTGTTGGTAATGGGAAATTATCTTTCTGACATGCTTTGTCGAGATTCCTAAAATCTATGCAAATCCTAATATCACCATTCTTTTTCCTCGCAGGTACTAAATTTGAGACCCATTTAGAATGTCTGACAGGAAAGATTATTTTGGCTTTAAGGAGTTTTTTCAACTCTGCTTTGATTTGACTTTCAAGATTTGGGTGAATTTTCCTTAGTTTCTGTTGTACAGGTTTCTCATCAGAGATCATTGGAATTGTTTGTTGGATGATAGAGGTATCATAAGTTTTTAGATCTTCATAATTCCAAGCAAAAACATTTTTGTATTTCTTCAATAAACTGATGAAAGCAAATCTTTCATCTGATGAAAGTCCAAGTCCTAGATTGACATTTTGTGGTTTGGCATCAGTGCCGAGATTTACTAATTCAAACCTTAAAGTTGAACTTTGAAGTTTTGCATTAGTGACCTTTTTAAATCTATCCTTAATATCATAAAGATCCTCTAGCTTGACCACATATTTAGGAATAAAATTTTCATTGAGTCTCTGTTTTAATTGAAGATCATGATCGCTTTCATCGATAATTTGATCATCATAAGATCCTTCAGATGTTAAGAAATTTAAGATATCCTCATCATGATTGGACACACGCCAATTGGTGACATTATCTCGGACAGATGGCCGAAAAATTAATTCAATAGAAAATCTATCTGGACTATAATCCTTGGATGGAAGGAGTTTAGAAGCAACATTAGCCAGGAGATCTGCTGTTGCATTCTGTGATCTAGGAATAGGAGAAATGTCAAATACCAGAAAGTGAGTTATGAGATCTTGAACAAGTGATTGATAATGTTTCAGATGCCCTGAAAGACAATAGATAGTATTTCTCACTTGTTTAATGACAAATTTGGAATCACCAAATACTTTCAAGTATTGGATATTCAGGCCTATTGCTTTATAGAGACCTTGAATCAATGCTTCATATTTTGCAATATTGTTGGTACACTCAAATTATAATCTACATGATAACATTTTTTTTCTCCTTTAGGACTGACTAAAATACATCCTACTCCTGCACAGTCATTAGATTTAGATCCATCAAAATACAAAGACCAAAATAAAGGCTTATTTACAGGTTTATCTACAAGTTCATCTGCAACACTAACACACTTAGAAGTATCGGTACTGGAGAAATTTTCGATTTGTGATATGACACTATTAACAGGAAAAGGAGATCGCTGAACATTGAAATTCCCAAAAAATGATTCGGCTGAATAGTTTCCAAGAATGTTATTATTGAAGGCTACAAGTTGATTTTCTTCTACAAACTTAGTTATTGTGTGAGTCAAATGTTTTTCGTGATCAATTGTGATTTGATTTGGTTTCCCATTATAGGGAAGCCACTTGTGAGACCAATCAATTGAAATATAACCATGAATTTTTTCAGACCAATCTTTGCTAAGGATCAAACCATAAAACTCAGGGATGTCAGCAATTAATATATCAATTTATTGGACAACCCTGGGATCAATAGATAATCTGATAGTAACTGAATTTATTTCTCCTAAAACTCTAACCTTAGTTCGATCTAACTGGACAATATGAATTGCAGATTTTTGGGGTTCAATATTTAACTTGGAGCAAACTAATGCTGGCAATTGAGTGAAAGGTGTAGGCATTCTGACAGCTCTTGGGTTAGTCCATGGCCTTGGTTGAGGTTGATTATGTGCCATTGTTGAGCTATTAGTAGAAGAGGGTGACGAAGCAGTTGAAAGTGATTGGGTAGAGGATGTTGAAGCTCCTGTACCTGTTTGGACTATGATCTGAAGATGGGAAACGAATGTATGACCTTGCAATGGTATGGATGGAATGGACGATGATGAGGACAAAGTCTCACTGTTAGATTCTGATGGTGTCTTTCTAGCCCTTTTTCGAATTGGTAGAGGGAATTCAACTGGTGGAATGCCAAGCTTTACACTCTTTGCCCTAGTAAGCGGCTGCGATGGGATATATTGGGAAGTAACACTGCCTTGGGATAACTCAAATTCTTCTTGGGATATTGAAATCCCCTGGAGTTTATGAATCAAAGATTGTACTTCAAGAGGTTCAGGAGAAGAACTGTTTGGCTTGTTTAGGGTTTCAACAGTGGGTTTTGTATTTTTCTTTTCAACTTCTTGCTTGGGAATAGGAGATTTAGAATGTGAAGGAGAAGTTGGAGTAGATGGTGAGGGAGTTTTACTCTTAGAATGGTCTGTAGATTTAGATTTACTCGCCCTTCATAGTCAGACCCTCCTTCTAGCGCCAAAAATGTTGATGCCTCTAAAATTGTAGCACCAACATTGGGGGATAACTACCTGGTCCGAATCTTAGTGCAACTCCTTCTTCGTATGGTATGGTGGCTCCGACTGGATATTATGGGACCAGTTTCCCAATAAAGTATGATTTGATGAATGGGTGTTTTAAATGTATAAAAATATGATAGGTGGTTTAATATATAAGCTCTAAAATATATAGATATACCTATATAACCCGGGTGATCTCATAATAATGCGATTTATTGATGATTCCTAGCAGACACATGATAATATAGATTATTCACTTATCTACAGAAAGATGCATTTAAATGTTGATTACTTTGAAGAAATTAAACAAAGTAATGTGAAAACACATCGCATAACATACTAATATTTATCGTTGACATATGTATACAATATAACAATTCTAGATCATTTGAGTCTCATTATGCAAGCAACAATCTAGTTCAATCTTCTTATTCTGAAAACTCCAAGAAGATACAAAAATGCAAGTTTTTATGAAGCTCTTTCCCAACAAGTCTAAACCTCGATCCACGACTTATAAAAAATAAATTAAGAAGTGCAGAAGTGCAAACTTCTCAAGTCTAGTTTTATACAAATTGAGGACATTTTGTAAAATGACATGAAAGGGTCTTTATAGTAAAATTAAAACCAAACTGTCCATAAAAATTGCTGAGAGTTGTTGGAACTGACTTCATCAAAATATGGGATTTGAATTTCAAAAATAGGATTGCGATAACCTTTGAGGAGATTCATTGCATCTATTTTTTCTCTTGTATCTTCAACCGACAAATCGAGAGCATGGTTTGGATTTCTGGAGGATGACTCATCCAGGAGTGTAACTGTCCTATGTATGTGGCATCTGAGAGCTCGGGCATCATGCGATCAACGGCATCAATAAGGCACTTGATAGTCATCTGTTCGCTGTGTGGCTTGACCACAAAGGACCAATGCGCATCTCAGTTAAGACTTTGTACTCTGTTGAGCTGCTTCTCCTTGGTGTCCAAATTTTGCTTCCATTGCTTCTCTAAAACTTTCACCTTTGGAAGATTTCCTGGGGAACAATCATAAATTAAATTGGCACCATATAAGTTATCATTCACTAGCTCAATAATATTATTCATTATAGCCCTGGCCCTAGAGGTAGCTCTTTCTGCTTTTATCAACTGTGTTTCCCATTTTGAAAACAATATCTCTTTATGAGACTCATCAATTTTAGGTAATTTAGCAACTCTTCCATCTTTATGTGCTTTGCCAGGAGAGATAATTTGTGACTTTATCATCCGCATCTTCAAATTCTAACATGGTATTAACTGCTTGGTCAATCAATGATGTCGTTGTGATCCATAATGGATCAATAAGAGATATTTTTCTGGCAGAGTAGATTCAGTTGTTGAAATAAAGCCTTATTTGCCTCTAAGGCTTCCTTCTTAAACTCTTCAACCTTGGGATAATCTTTGAATTGTTCTATAGAGAGTTGTAACTATGTGATTTGCTTTTCTTTAGATTTAATCTCTTGCTGATGTGTCAATTTAAGCTGCTCGAGCTCTTGAAACAACTGTTGTTGTCTTTGAATGGCTTGCTGGTCAATTTTCTGTTTTTCCAGGTTTAATTGTTCTTCAAGCTGCTCACTCTTCTATTTCTCTACCGCTAACTGTTCTTCAAGCTGATTAATCTTTTGATCCTTTTCTTTGATCAATTGGTTAACTTCAGTTGCTTTATCAATTGTAGCAGCTGTGTATGCCCCTGCAAATTGAGATAACTTGGTCAAATCCTAGAAGGATTGACCTCTGAATCTTTCCATATGACATTCATAAATTCAGATCGAGGAGTTGTGGATGATGTTTGGTCTATTTTCCTCTTTTTCCTTTGCCTCTTGACTATAGCCCTGCGTTTTGCGCTGTAAAACACATCCAAGGGTGGAATTTCCTCAATGTTCAATGTAATCTCTCTTAAAGGATTTTCAGGGATTATTTCTATCCCTTTTTAGCTGTCTTTGCTAGGTGTCTCTTCAATCACAATATTAGGAATAATGGGCTGTTGTGTTCCGGGAGGCGTTGATGTGATAATGTTTTGAGGATCATTCTGACTTTTGATCTGTTGATCAAATTGCTCCCATTCTTTAATCAATATGCGATCAATGTGAACATCAGTGTTTAGTTGTTCATTGGCTTTATCACTTGTTTCAACTTCTCCAGAAATCTTTTCTATAACCTGCTCTCCGCTGTGTTCTGCTTGCTGAATGATTGGTGTAGTACTTAATAAATCCAGAGGTATTGTCAATAACCTCTGTGTCCTGTATTCAATGAATTTGTCCATTTTCTCAGCACCCAATTTGAATTTTGCCAGATGACTTACTATTGAGAATAACTCTGCTGAAGTAAATAAGTCATCAAAGTCATCTTTCTCATGCAAGAATTTATTAACTTTCATCTGAGTGGTGAAATTGAAAGCAACCTTATTTGGGTCATATTGTCTTTTAGGGATAATAGCTAGACTCAGATCCTTTGTCTTGTTTGCTTCTTTCTCGGCATGTTTAAAATCATGCAATGAGTAGGTGCCGCTGCGAAGAGGAAAAGGAGGCCACAACTGTTTCTTGGAGTCTTTAAGATTTCTAGACATCCCTTTTTCTAATATCTGGTAGGCTACTTCCCTGGCTAATAGCTTATCTGGAATGTAAAGTGGAAGGACATGGGGATCTGTAATGCTGCCAAAAACCCTAACATAGGTGAACTTCTCTTTCGTGAACCAACTGTCGATTGAGGTTAAATCAATGCTAGCCTCATCAGACAGCCGAGGAGCAGATTTATTAAAGATACCTTGATGGATGGGTAAGATGAAACCATGGCAAATCCTATATAAATGATTCTTGTATTTAGACTTCCATAAGTATTTATGGTAAATATGAATGGGGGTTGGATCCTGAATAGTCAATTTCCAACCTAGGATGGGAAAGTCGGAATTAAAACAAATTGTGTCAACTATGTAAGCACTCATATAGAATGGGGGCACAACTTGGGTAGTGACAAATTTGCTCTTTCTATAATCCAGTATTTGACTAGCCATTTTATCCGATAGGATAGTTGCCCAATCCATGACATAGGAGTTTATCGCTGCTTCTATCAATGGAACTATTTCAATAGAAAATCTAGCAGAATCAGGGCTTCCAAAGAGTCTACACATTATAGTAGCAACTTAACAATATGTAGATGCTAAGGAGTCCATGGAATACATACCGGATGATTCATGTTTGTGCTTGTTAGGAAAGTGTCTCCATTGCTTGATAGGGTCTGATTCAATCTGATTCTCCTTGGCGAAAGCTTCCAGGAATGATTTGTTGTAGTGTCGTTGGGGATTTGATAAGTGATACATTCTCTTGACGTCTTCAAGTTTGAAGGATCCGAACATCCTTCCATCAGCTGTGACGAAAGCTCTTTTCGTTATGTTAATGCTCTCGATTACCCATCTTACCATATCATTATATGGTAAAATATTTGCACGAGCTACTATTTGATGGAGGAAAGAGCTGGCTAAATCATTGAGCGTGTTTTCTGATTCATCAGTTCCATCAACTGTTGCTTCTTCTTCTATCTTCTTCGGATTTTCCTTTTCAAGCAAAGCATATATGCCTTCCCACGAGATCTTACCAAAGCCTTGACAGGTAGTATCTGAGATTAACACCAATTTTCCTTGTCCTTCTTCCACTGTAAGGGGAGGCTTTGTCTTTGGAGCTTTCTTAGACATCTTGACTGATTGCGTGATTCTGGATTTACACTGCAAAATGAGAAAGAGGAGCGTGATAGGCGGAAAACTTTGAGAGCAGCCAATACAACTAATTACAGAGTAAAATCAGTGTATGCACATTAGATGCAAAAGATCTCATATAGTACATACTACATAGTCACAAAGGATGAAATCCTTAAAGGATTGTAACCATAACTGCCTCTTAATGCTTTACTGTATCCTCATGACGTGAAGCTTTAATGCCGAATTAATATATATCGCATCGCAAGTTTTCCAACGGTCCTTTTAGAACAAGTGTCATAACTCTGCGGTTTTGCGATTAGTGATTGTATTATTTTAATACTTGTAGAGCCATCGCATATCGCAAATCGAGAGTTACAAGCGCTATGTTTGAAAGAATTCTTTGTATTGTTGCAATTGCGATGAGTGATGAGCAGGCATGTAGAGTTGGCAGGTTCCTTTTCAAACTTGGCAAATCATGTTTTCCTTTATAATTGATTTAACATTATATCGCAAGTCTTCATAGTATATGTTGCTTGCTTCTATTGGAAGCACGATATGTGATATACGATTGTGATAGTTATATCCCATCGCAAAGTTTCAACGGAGTGGTTTCAATGTTTTCCTATGGATTAGCGATATGCGATAGCCTTATCGCATGACAAGGTTTCATCATAGTGGCATAACTTATTCCTTAGGATTAACGATATGCGAAATGCGATAGTATATCACATCACATGTTTATAAATGGATCATTTCAATTTAAAACTTTGCGATGAGGAATTTGAGATGACTTTGATTGCATCACAACTTTTCAAATGGATGTTCATTGGTCTTAAGCAATTGCGATTTGCGATGAGCGGTTCCAAACACTCATAAAGCAACTTTTATATGAAAAGTATGGAAAATCTATTTTTACTTAAAAAGTTTTATTGTTTTTTATATCCTAAAGGGGACCTATTTCTTATTTAGCATCTTTAGACTAAGATTAAAAACTTGAAATGGGGGGGTTGTTGTATAGGACGATAGGCAGTAAGAGTAGTTGCTGCCTCTTTCTCTATAGGCTTTGGAGATACCCTTGGTGATTCTTCTTCTTCTCTGTCTTGAGTTGCAGACCTCTGTTCATCCTTTTGTCCTTTTTCCTCTTTTCCATTTTCTTTCTCATCCTCTTCTTTTTCTTCCTCTATTTCTTCACTGTGCTCATCTGTTTCTTCTTTTGTTTCCTCCTCTGTCTCTTGTTCATTTTCCTCCTCTGTTTCTTGTTCAATATCCTCCTCTGTTTCCTCTCCTTTTTCCTCTTTTGTTTCTTCTTCTCCCTCACTAGCTGTAGGGCTTCTGTCATATTCAATAGCTTGAATTGCTCCTTCTTCCTGGATGTCTGTAAATGTTGTCCATGTAATAGGGAATTTTAAGTTTTGTACAACATCTTCAAGGATGAGTTTGATCAACCTATGATGGGCTGATTGCTGATGTTTTCCCTCCTGCACTTTGATGCTCACGTCTATCATGAATTGTAGAAGAAAGTAGGGTATTCCCAATCTATTATGAGGAGGTGTGTTCATTCCAAATCTCAGTGCTTGGAGGAGTCTGAAGTGGTATCCGTAACTACACGGTATCTCACTTCACATGAAATATACTTGATGAGGTGGTAACTGACTTCATTCCAAGCATATTGAATGCTCTCCCTTCTAACCCCATTTTTGTCCTCTATTGGATCATCTCCTTCCAAAAAGAAACTTTTCTTTGCAAGGGTGTTGTTACCCTTGTCTTCTTTTCTCCATGGTAACCTTAGGGGGAGTGTTGTGATTCTGCTTATAACTTCAGGGGTAATTGCTACTAATAAACCTTTCACCACAACAGTGGCATTGGTCCTAGTGAGGGGTATGAGTGAGAGGGAAAATTCTCTGGCCACATCATCATCGTATCCTCTCATCCTCTCAAAGAACCCCATCCATTGATGCCTTGTGAAAATTTCCACCACAGGAGGATGCTGGTGGGTCCTTGTTGTGTTTGTGGGTTCTCTCTTGTTGAAACCTCCTGTCATCTTCCCCTGGTAATTGTAGAGGCTTGTGTGGATATAGTTGAAGAATTCTGGTAGGTGAGGAAGTTTTGAATTTTAACTTTAGTAACATGCAATACAATTCTTATATCCTGAGATGCATTGCAAATTCCTAACCAAATTGAGGATTTCCTTTTTTTTTTCCAAATGGAAAACATGGAAGGTATGGCTCCTACCTCAGTTTGCTACGTTCTGGTGAGGATAACTCTTGATTTGACCTCCCTTGGTGCCCACTGATAGCTCTGTAGGTTGATTCCTCTTTACCCTGTAGGCTTCCTGTAGGTTTCCTGCGCTGTAGATGCTGACTGTATCCTGTAGGTGCTATTTCAGGAAGGCTGAGAGCAACCTCTTCGTTCGATGAATCCTTGAAGTTGCTTTTGCTTTCTTCATATGGGAATCCATGTTTTATTTCCATTTATGGATGATTGTGTGGGGTGGTGTGCTGGCTGGTTAAGTATGAGCACCTCCTTTTGGACCGTTGGTCCCACTATTAGTCCATCATTCCACCTTACCTTGTAATTATCTCCCACTCCTATCCTCCGCAACTTAACCATTTTTGGCTTTATTCCCTTTTCTTTTGATTTGACTTTTGCCACGTGTGGAGTGGTCTAACTCTTTTCCTCTCGTCGACTGGTCGAAGGTGGCCAAGTTAACTAGCTACCTTTACTTATAAAATCAACTCTCGCACAATCCTATAGTTTTGGTCATAATATACTAACGAGAGAGTATGAGTAAGATGACATACGTGTGGGTAAGGTGCTTCATTGATGATGCATGCTGGAGAGTGGTGCCTCTTTGTTGTGCTTTTCATTTTTCATATTTTCACTATGTATTTGCGTCTTTTGATGCTTTGTTCCTTTTGATATGCAGGGGCTGGACCTTGTTGCTGGTGATCTTCTTGCTGCTCCTGAGCTTTTGACGAGCTTCTTCATCCTTGTAGTCCCTGTTCTGAAGATGGTTGCACTGTCTGTGGTTTCCTTTGTAGGATAGGCTGCTACAGGATTTCCTATAGCTGTCTCTCCCTTAAACTTCATATTTTTCCTCAACCTTGAAGCATAAAGGATGTTGAAATGGGTGGAGAAGGGTGGTAGGGAATGGTAGGTGAGGGATGTTGCCTTTGATTATGGTTCCTCTTTCCTTCTTTTCTCTCTCTTTTGTCTTTTTCCTTCTCTTTGTTTTTTTTTTTGTAAACAATATTATTTTTTGAATTGATTCCTCTGATGGATGTAGGGGCTACATGGTGATGAAAGGAATGGCTATGCTGTGGTGAGGTAAATGGTTTTTCATCCAGACACAGGTTTGTGTCATCACCTTGCTTTCGAATTGCCCTTCTTGTGGTTTTCAAGGTCACTGTCATTCCTACAGGAAACTCCTGTAGGATTACAGGGAATCTTGTAGAAAACATAGAGTTTGTGTGAAATGAGCTGGAGGGGGTGATAAATGGAAGACTAGGTGAATAATGGAAGATATGAGATGGGTGGATTAAAACATGGCTCTTGTAGGTCCTGCTGTCCTTCTCATGTTGTGCTTATCCTCCTCTTGCAGACCTGCAAAACATAATTTCCGTCTTTTTTATCTTTTATCTTTTATATATATATATTTTTGAAACAACTAGTCTGCCTCCAAGGAGGTTTTCATCCTAGTTGTTTGCCCGGGGTGCCTCAAAAGAGGTTTTCACCCAGAGATCTTTTTATTTTTCTCCCTTTTTTTAAACACCCTTGGGCCGCCTCAAGAGGTTTTCAACCCAACGTTGGGACTCAGGTGCCTCATGGAGGTTCTCACCTGATTCTCTTTATTTTTTTCTTTTCTTTTTCTTTAGAGACTTGGTGGAGTGGACGCCAAGACTTGCTCTACCACCATCACTGTCTTGCTGATGCTATTGATGAATTCTTGCCTTGATAAGGACTTCTTGTAGATCTTTAATCCATACCCATTGACAAGCAAAGGGATAGCCTCTGCATCAATGGTTCTTATCTGCAACATAAGGCCCTAACCATCTAATCCTTAACTAGCCTTTAAAATCCTTGTACCGGTAATCATACAACAAAGCCCAATCACCTTATTGAAACTGTTTGTCTTTTATATTCTTGTCATGCCAAATTTTCCTTTGAACTTGAGTTACCTCTGTGCGCAGGAGGGCCTGCATCCTAAATTTATCTAACCCATTCAGTTGGAGCAATCTTTCTTGTTGTGCCCTGGTGATATCCATATCCAGTTTGTTGCCATCCTTAAGGTGTTGTATTCAAATTCAATGGACAACAAGGCTTTGTTCCCATAGTCCAACTCATAAGGAGTGAAGCCAGTGGTGGTCTTCTAGGTGGTGTTGTAGGCCCAGGTGGCCTCAACTAATCTGTCTGCCCAATCCTTTCTGCTGTTGCTAATCACCTTGGTCAGAATGCCTTCTAATGCTCTGTTGGTTACCTCCACTTGCCCATTAACCTGTGGGTGGTAAGGGGTGGATGTTCTGTGCTTGATCTTGTGCTAGCTTAACATATTTTCAATCATGTGAGATGTAAATTGATTGCCTTGATCAGTGACCAATTCTCTAGGGTAACCAAACTTATAAAACACATTACCCCTTAAGAATTCAACCACTTTTTCTTTTGTTGCTGCTTTGATGGCTTTGGCTTCAGCGCATTTGGTTAAGTAGTCAGTGTACACAATGATGTACTGCTTCTGTTTGGATGGAGGGTCAATGGGCCCGATGAAATCCATGCCCCACTTGTCAAATGGCTCGAAAGTCACTTGAGGTTGCAGAGGCATCTCATCCCTTGGGTAGGTTTTCCCATCCTTTGGCACTAATCACACTGACTGGTATACCTCCTCACATCTTGGTGAGGAGTGGGCCAGTAATAACCAGCTTGTAGTACCTTGAATGCTGTTCTTTTGACTACAAAGTGACCTCCACAAGGTCCATCATGACAGGTTAGAAGGATGTCGAAGACTTCCTCCTCCTTGATACATCTTCTTAGAATTTGATCTGGACCTAGCTTGAAGAGATTGCCCCCAATCCAACTGAATGGGGTGCTCTTTCTTATGATCTTGCTCTTTTCCTTGGAGGACAAGTTTGGTGGAAACTATGCAGACACCAAGTAGTTTTCTATGTCAGCAAACCATGGAGATAGAACTGAAATGGTGAATAAATGTTCATCTGGTAACTGATCATCAACCATTCCTTCCTCCCCTGCAGGCAAAGTCAATCTGGATAGAAAATTTGCAACAACATTCTCCTTGCCAGGCTTATCAATAATAGTTAAATCAAACTGTTGCAATAAAAGTAACCATCTAATAATTCGGGCATTTACATCAAGTTTATTTATAAAGTATTTAATTGCAGCATGGTCGGTATGTACAAATGTTTGGTAACCGATAATGTAATGCCTAAATTTATTCAATGAATGCACAACAGCTAGGAGCTCTTTTTCAGTCATTGTGTAGTTCAGCTCGACTTTCGACAGATTCTTACTAATGAAGTAAATGGCATAAGGTAGCTTGTCATCTATTTGGCCTAGAGCTGCTCCTATGGCTTTGTGAGAGGCATCCGCATGTATATGAAAAGGAAGAGCCCAATTTGTGCCTCAGAGAATAGGTGCAGTAGTCAACTCGTCCTTCAGGGTGTCCAAGGCTTCTTGACAGCTTTCTGACCATAAAAATTCAGAGTCTTTGGCCAATAACCCAAATAAAGGAGAATTTAACTTGCTGAAATCTTTTATAAATCTCCTATAGTATCTGATTAAACCTAAAAAACTTCTAACATCCCTCTGTTTTTGCGGAGTCAGGACCCTTTTGATGATAGCTATCTTATTTGGGTCTACCTGTAGTCCTTCCTGGGATATTGAGTGACCTAGAACAGTCCCTGCAGTCATCAAGAACTTATATTTTTTGGGACTAAGGGATAAGTTCATTTCAATGCATTTATTCAGCACCTTACCTAGGTTATTGAGAGCCTCCTAGAAATCACACCTTCATTTCAATGCATTTATTCCACTGCATCATGGACTAGCTCTACAAAGATACTCAGAATTGCCCTCTGGAAAGTGGCAGGGGCATTGCATAGACCAAAGGGAAGGACCCTATAAGCGAAAGTACCCCAAGGAAGGGTGAAGGTGGTTTTATCCTGGTTCTCTGGGCTAATCTGGATTTGATTGTACCCATTGAACCCATCTAAGAAAGATAATTTTTTTTCCTTGCCAGGCCATCTAACACTTGGTCAATGAAAGGTAGAGGGAAATGGTCCTTCCTTGTTGATTTGTTTAAGTCTCTGTAATCAACACAAATCCTTCATTTTCCATTTTTGTTTGGAACCAACATCAAAAGAGACACCCACTCACTGTCCGAGATAGGGTAGATGAATCCTACATCCAACAGCTTTTGCAACTCTTCTTTGACTATATCCTTGAGAGCTGGATTCATTCTCCTATGGGGTTGTCGGATTGCTTTGCAACCTTCTTTGATGTAAATGTGGTGAGTACACACCGAGGGGTGCACTCCCTTCATCTCTTTGTAATTCCAAGCAAAGGCATTCAAATGCTCTCTTAGCATATTACATAACTCTTCTTCTTGGTGTACATAAAGAGGGGTTGATTTTTAGGGTTCTTTCAAATGCTCTATTGTCTTGACACGAGTAGGGTTTGAGTCAGCTAAGCATAGATCAATCCGATGGTTGTTCTTGGTTTCCTTCACTACTTCCTCCAGAGACATGGTGTTGGGAGTTGGATTTTGGAGGATGTGTTCAATCAAATCATCTTCATCAGGCTGTCCTCCTCCCATGGCAGTTTCTAGGGTGTAGAGTTGGGCGGAGTAGACTTCATCTTCTTCCTTCTCCTCTAGCCATAAATGTAAGTCATGTTCTATAGATGACTGAGCAGGAGGGTACATGACCAACTACTTGGATAGATGCCCATTTTTGATAGTCATGTTTCCAACCCTGCAACTGATGTATGCATCGACAGTGGCTAACCAAGGCCTCCCAAGTATGAGAGGATAACCATTAAATTTGGTCTTAGGTTGGAGAACTAAGAAGTCTGTAGGGTACTCCCAGTACTCAATGGAGACCATCACATCCTCAACAATCGCCTCAGGGGCTACTGTGGATCGGTCTACAAGCTGCAAGACTGTCGTGGTCTTTCTTAATGAACCTTGGAGATTCAACTTGAGTATGGTGTCCTTAGTCATTACATTAATGGCAGCCCCAAGATCAATCAAGGTATGTGGGACAATGGTGCCATTGATGTGTACATCTACTACAGGGCTTCCAGGGTCTAAATACTTTGGGCAGATTACCTGCCCTAGCATTAAGTCAGACAATTGTCCAATAGCATTAATGGTAGGGGTGTCTCTTTTTCGCCTCCCCAGATGTTTGAAACACTTCTCTTCAATCAGCTTGTTGTAAATAGGTACATCCTTAATAGCATGGAGAAGTGGATTTTGACTCAGATTTTTCAATTTGCCCAGAAGTTCATTCTCTTCTGGGGTATGCTGGACTGGATGAGTTAATCTTTCAGGAAAGGGTGGTGGATTCACTCTAGGCATACTTTCGTCTCTTTCCTCCTCACTCTCCCTAGGTGGAGATGGTTATCCGGGAGCACTCTCCTAGACCTAAGGTTGATTTCCTGAATTTCCACAGCATAAGAAGTGTAGGATGTCTCTCCATTGTAGACCTGCTGTGCCTGTCTATTGTCCAAGTTCGGGTTTGGTTGGGCAAACATCTAAGGTTGTTTAGGTGGAGCAGGGTGTAAAAGCTGTGGTTCAGTAGGAGTTGAAAGCAATAAAGCTGGAGCATTGTTGTATGGGGGCCTCCACCCCTGGGGTGGTGCATTCCACTGAGGTTGTGGAGGAGTATATGGCTGGTTGGTCGGCTGGGAATGGTATTGAGGTGCAAAAGACCAGGGAGAACGTGTAGACCGGGAGGGATGAATAGGGGGGCCCCAAGAGGGAATGGATGTGTTTTGGTTAGGGTTGTAATATGCATAGGATGACCCTTGCATACCCTGCTGGTATGGTCGAGGTCCATGAGGCCTCCTTTGATTTATGTAGCAGAGCTGTTCAGTCACCCCTTTAGTTCCCTCATACACAGCGTTTAGTCCAGGTAGAGAAGGGCACTTGTTTGTGGAGTGGTTTTCTTCACAGACTGAGCAGATTTCTATAAGGTTTAATGGACATTCATTCCTAGGGTGCCTCCTTGTGCATCTAGGGCAGAAGATGGTTAATGCTCTCTCTACTTCCTCCTGCTTCCTCGTGATTTTTATAGTGTCCATTTGTAGGGCAAGGGTTTGCAGCATTTCACTCTTAAAATCTTCCAACATGTTTCCAATTTCACTTTTTATAGATGTGTTGGAAGATGATGAGTTGGCCACAGTTTGACTAACCCAACCCTTTTTTCTAGCTGCCTTAGAATGGTTCTTGAAAACGGTCGTGATATCCTCATAGGGTAGCTGGTAGATGTCCCCTCCTAGTAGTAGGTTTAGGGTATCTAGATCTTCCCTGATCCCCCTGAGTAGGACTAGCTTAAGTGACTTAGGATCAAGTGTGCGCCTGGCCCTTTTATAGCTGAGTTGGAATCTTTTCTCATAATCCTCTAAGGACTCATCATGCCCCAAGGTCATTCTAAAAATTTCCTCTTTGGTGTCTTTGGACCTGTAGTAGTCCCTATACTTGTTATTGAAAGTTTACTACATCGAAGCCCAGGTGGTGATACTATCCCTAGGTAAACCCATGAACCAACGCAGAGCTGCATCCTTGAGAGTGGATGGGAATAATTTCAACTTCTGATCATCAGTGGTGTAATCATAAGTTCTGCATATGACAACAAATTCAAACAAGAAAGTATTTGGATCTTCTGAGGTCATGCCATGGAAGTGAGGAAGAGCAGAGGGGCTTATGTTTTTCATCTTGGCATCCCCATTGGTTTTTCTGATGGGAAAAGCACCCTCAATCGTTTCTCTATCTCCCCTTTCATTTCTATTCAACCATTATGTCAATTGGAATGCGATCTTCATCTTCCCCGATAGGCTCTTCAAAAATCTCAGGTTGTTCGCCTAAGGGGTCCTCTAATTCACAACCATCGAAGAAGAGGGAAGGTTGGTTGTTTGAAGTGCTGGGGGTATTTGGTAGAAATTTTCCTAAGTTATCCCTATTCCTACAAGGCATGAAAGAAGTGTTTTGTTTTGTTTTTTTTCAAGCTTTAAGACTAATTGCAGAATAGAAAGGACAAACTGAATTGAAACTAACTGCTGAATGAAATCACTTGCAGAATGGAAAGGAAAGCAGACCAACTTACAACTATCTTGCAAAAATGAAACTAATAGCAGAATGAAAGAGATAAGAAATGGATGAAAGAAAGCATAAATCACATCTACGCAGACACCTCCTCGGCAACGGTGCCAAAAAGTGATGAGCACCAGTATTGCAGCAAGAATGCTGCAACTCCTAGGGCTATCAACTTTAATTCATCAACCCAGGGTTCATACAAACTTGGAGGTGACAGTGCTGTATACACAAATAGATGTAATGGGTCCACTCTTTGTCACTGCTAAGTTGGGCAATAGAACACTAGGGTTTCTCAAACGAGCTTTCTGTTGATTTAGAAGAAGCTTGATTACCAACCAAGAAAGGAGAATTTTACTCTAATTGAGAGGATTGAAATGCTACCTACTGCAGTAATGAAAGATTGAAATAGATGCCTAAAACACACAACTCATCTAGATATTTGGTAAGATAGCTTGCTTTAGAAGAATTCTAATTTGACACATGTGAAACCCTAACTAACCTAAGCATGAAATCTGATCTAATCAAACACTTAACTATTGTGCACATGAATAAGCATAACAACCTTTTTCTTTTTGTCTTTTTGTGAAAACATGAATGCTAATCCTTCTTGATTGCATGGCAAGTGGGATAGGTGTGGAGAGAGATGGTTGTGACGGGTCAAATGGCTTGGGAGGCAAGTAGGGGTCTTCTCCTAACTTTCGTGATGCATTTCTCACAAATTGGGCTCAAAACAGGCCACTACAGGTCGTCCAACAGGATGTCTACAGGGTGTCCGAATTCACCTACATGATCCCTTGTTTTCCTACAGGAACAGGCCGAAAGCATAAGGAGTGATTTGGACAGTGGTATGGAGCTTAGGGAAGGTGAGTGATGGAAGGAATAAGGCAAGGAAGTGGTTAGGACTCACTCAGAACTCAAACCTAAGTTGCATGATGGTTGGATTTTCTCAACAAGCATGGCAAAGTTGTCCTTGTGAAATGATAACTTGGATTGTGAACTTAGTGGCCTTTGGCGATCATGGATGGGTATGGTTTGGCCGAGACTAATGATATGAGGTCTTCCTGCAATATTGAAACTCTTGCAACATATACATCATTGTTGGCATTTATCCATAAATCATGTCAAAACAAGAAAGTTTTACATCAACATAGGAAAACAAAATTTCATAATTTATTTGCCTAGTTCATGCATGGAAATGCTTGAAGCCTGTTATGAAAGCACCATGAAATCTAATACAAAGCTTAAGATATTAGAAATGACAATTGCAACCTATCTTTTAAAATTGAAAGATGCTGACCTAATTAGTAGAAAACCCTAAATTTCATAAGAAACCAGAGTTCTGTCTTTTTGGGCTCAATGGGAGTTTTTCCTCAAACCATGGTCCTTGAAGGGAGGAATGAGGCAAGATCCACCTGTTATCAACCTTTTTGATATTTCCTTACCTCTCTAATGCTACTGTTGAAGCTATATGCACAAATGGAAACAAAGTAATCAAATTCACCAATACTTGCAATGTAACAATGCCAAAATCAATTCAACAAGTAATCTATGAAATAACCTAAGCATACAAGTATAGTAAGAGGAACCTCTGCTGCTAGGGTTGGGCCCTAATCCAAGAGGTTCAGCCCTTTGAGTCAACTTATTCCTGGATCAAAGGTATGCTCATTTTCATTAACATATCAAAAAATACATAACAGTGTTTTGTCACAATCCTTCAACTCGAAAGTGCTTAGCTATGTTGCATAAAAAATCCGAATCCTAATGAGGCTCTAGGCCTCCTTATTTATACAATTGAAGTTGCCAAGAACTTCCTTAAATCTAGGGAGGCTTGGCTTCTAATCTCAAGATTAACTGGTTCTTAACTATCATTGGCTTGGGTGCCAATGATCCTCATGACTCAGCTGTTTGCAACTCCGAGCTGGTGTGATTTGATTGAGGGATCTTCGAATGAGTGAGGATTTAATGAGAAAGATCTATCTCCTATAATCTCTCCTTGTCTCATTCGAGTTCTTGCACCTTAATTAGCCATAATTTGCTCCCAAAAACCTGCAATCAATGCACATTAGACCACTAGACATAACATCTTACTTTTACTCATCTCATTAAGCAAAATATAATAAAAACATGTAAAGAATTATGAGAAGAGTAGATTTTAGTAAGCTTGGAGGTGTATTAAGGTCCATATATTTTACTCAATGATGAGCTTCATCAAAGTGATAGCTGGATGAACTTGTATGAAGCCCCTCATACTGTCAAGTGTATCCTCCTACCTCATCATCAACTTCTGTAGTGACAAGCTTCATTTCCACAGCCAAATTTCTAGTTTTTCCAAGTGTTTTACATTGAGCTGAGCCGTTAACCATTCAGTGCTTTATTACAGATCTGTTTTGGATCAATAAAGGGTTCGGAAGGGAATATTTTCAAAGTGGCTTCTATGCACATATGGGCATGTTGTGGGGTCAACAGATTTTTGATGTTAAAAACTGAATAATGGTGGGGATCTTAGCTTAAGGTTCCATTAAATGGCATCTTGAAAGTAATCATATATATGTACTTCTAATATTATTTTTTAGTTTGTCCTTATCTTGTTGTGAACATCCTAAAAACTAATATTTTGCATGCAACCAATGCTATGAGGTTCTTTCTCTATAAATGCTCACTGTATAGGTCTCAAGGAAATGCTTAAGTAGATCTCTTCTAGCTTTATTATTGTATCCCAAGACAATTTCAATCGAATAATTATTAATTCTGCAAATTGAGGAGTGGGTGCTGTTTCCAGGTATGTGTAATCTGGTCTATCCTGGTGCAGTGCATTCTCGTTTTGAGCATTCTCTGGGTGTTTACTGGCTTGCTGGTGAAGCAATACAACGAATTCATCAGTTCCAAGTAATTAAGATTTACAAAATTTGATGAACCTATATATAAGTTTATTTTGTGAATATATTATATAGATGTTGTGGAGTTACATCCAAACTGACGTTTGGATTCTTACTTGCAGGGGAAAGAGCTTGACATTGACCGATTTGATATATCGACAGTGAAGTTGGCAGGTGTTAGTCATGTTAAAACTGTATTACTTGTATCAAAGAGCTATATTTACTTACCCATATAAAAGTCTCTCAGTATCCATTGTATTGTATGCTCCTTGTATTGCAGGTTTACTTCATGATATTGGTCATGGGCCATTCAGTCATGTGTTTGATAATGAATTCATTCCTCGGGTTCTGCCAGGACAGAAATGGTGAACTTTTATTCTGATTGACTTTCTAAAGAGGGTGCATTTTGCTATTTTATACATTTGCTACGACCCTTGAACTCTAATAGTCTTCAATGATCATTAGAATGAAATAACTTAATGTATACAAGTATAATTGTCACAGATGGTTGAGAAGAACTATGTAGCTGTGCCTTATCTAATGGTGTCACGTTTCATACAGCATGAGAAACTGTAAATAAGATCTATAGACTACTTGCATACTTGTTAACTAAGTTAAAACGTGTTATCTTTGAGGTCAGAATGTTACTGTAACAACTGGCTTCATACAAGAGTAAAATCATTCTTTATGGTTTTCTATAGTATGTTTTATTCTAATTATTAGGGCTAATTAACTAAAAGAAATACCTAGTTCCTTAACTGTCATGTAATTTTCTAGAGGGTTTTCTATTTTTAGTATAATTTGAACCCTTCATCTAGTGCTATGAATGTGACGTTTGCTCTCCATAATTTTTGTGCTAGCACCTATTCTTTGAATTATTTTCTTGCAGTTTCACTCCAAAAGGGAGCAGCCTATCTCTCTCATGGAAGTAGAGGAGGTGGCATAGGCCAAGATAGTGGAAGAATGTTTCCATCAGAAAAGGGAGCAGCTCCCCTTGCTTGCCAAAGTAGAGGAGGTGGTATAAGGTATGATAGTCAAAAAATTCCTTTGTCAAAACATTGAACTTAACCCTAAGGTGCTTGGGCTCCCCTTAGGCTCCACTGGATCCTGTACAACAAGTTACTTCCTTAATGATACTTTGTACTTAAAGGACCTTAACATTGAGTGCGCTTGGATGGGTGTCAACTTGACTCTCTTCCTTAGGTCTCACATAGTAAGGGACTAGCTCATGGCCCTTTCAGCTAAAGAGATGACTGGCCTCTCTTTGATATAGTATCTTTCTTGATGTTGATCTCACTAGAGCTTCATTGGTGGAGTTCAGACAGCCCAAGATACATATTACAACAACTAGGAAAGAGGTGAAGTGGGTCATCCTCTGGGATCGCCTCCCCCCTCTTTGAGTGTTAGTCATGATAGGCGGTTTTTGTTTACCATTTTATTGCCCTTTGGAATTTCAACGAGGCATTTTGTTCTTCTTTGGGCATGCTTTGCAACATGGTTGGATCTTCTGACATCCTCTTGTTTAGAGAGATACATTAGCATGATGTAGATACTGTTAGAAAATCAGAAAGGCAAAAAGATTTTCTTATCTTGATAATTATTTGTGATTTCTTTGTATTCTTATTTTCTTCTTTTTATATCTTCTTTTATCTTTTTATCATCAAGCAACTACCAAAACATAAATACATGAAGATCAAAACAACAAGGACACAGGATGTAGGCTCTCAACCAAGGCAAAACCCCTCTCCTATGGGAAAACCCAAAAAAAGTCTCTTCTCTTCTTCAATAACCAAATCAAATGAGATAACCAAGACCTCTTGACCAAGACATAGACCTCCTCCAATCCACCAAGTTAGCCTCCCAACAAAGTCCTTCCAAGATGACAAAAGTCTACATCAAGTCAACGAAAGTCAACTTTCTTCAAAATGCTTCAATCACAAATTTCAGCCCTTCTGCATCAGAATTTCGGCCCCTCCTGTAGACCTGCAACTTTCGCCCCTTCTTGCAAGACAGATTGTTCTCATGTGTGGGAAAACATGAGAGAAATTTTTTAATGTTCCTAATGGAAATATTCAATGTTAAACAAAGCAAACATATCAGAAACACATGTAAAAATTTACAATACGTTTAACAACAGGAAATCTCCATGAACTACATTGATCTGAGCCATTTTATTAATAAATAAGATGTTACAATGTGGTGTTGGAAAAAGTGCACCGGGGCTTGCTCAAGGCAAGCTAGCTAAGCCCAAATGAACAATTAGAAATCCCTCTCAAATCTGTCGCCGCTCTCTCCTGGCTCTGTGCTGAAACTACCCAGAAAACATGCTACAGGCTGCAAAGAACTGTTGCTAGGGCCTCCTCGGACACTCAGAAAATTCCGGGAAATTAATTCTGCGCTGTCCACCAAAAACCCACAAAAACCCACGAAGAAATTGACCAAATGTTGACCTTGAAATTTCAGCCCAATTTTCCCTTAGCTCTTATAGCTGCTGGCTGAGTTGGGGCCCCTTTTTGACCCCTCAAATTTGCCTAGAAAATTCTGCGAATTTAATCTTGGCTTCTTCATAAACCCAAAAAAACCCAGAAAAGGTTTGTCCTAGTTTTGATGCTCCAAAATTGACCCCCAAATGCTTGGCCCTCCTCCATAAGTAGAAGATGTAACTTGTAGCAAATACTGTGTTTGCTGCTCTGCCAAAATGCTGGAAAAGCCCCCACAGCACTTCCCCAGACTCCACCTCAAGTTTCAACCCCTAACTCCCTTCACTCCACATCCTCCAAGCATGCCTCCTCCAAGCGCTGTGCAGTCCCTGTACTGTTGCTTCCAATCCTCTCCACAAACTCGCACTTCTTGCTGCTGGAACAAACTGGTATAGGTAGGACCTCCCTCCTTGGGTTGACACTCAAAGTCCACTGAAACAAGAGTTGAGATCTCCGCTCGGAGACACACGTGTGCTAAACAACACTGCAGACTTGGCTTCAGCTCAAGCATGCTATGTCAAAGACACATTTTTTGAATAGATGAGTGAATGACCAGAATGAGTGCCTCTTGCTCTATTTATCTAAGAGCCTCCAAGATGCCCATGCGTGCCCAACTCGACTTTCCCCACCAACTTCGCTCCAATGAGAGCGTCTTCCACATGTGGGCCATAATTCTCCATGGGGTGCCCACCACGCTCCACTAGAGTTGCAATATATCCCTTCCTTCCTAATGTTTGTGTCCCCACTTAATCCCAAAATTCATGTGGGACCTCTGAACCCACATCTCCTAGGTGCAAACATTAAATAAGACAAAATTTGGCAAGATTGATATTTCCCTTAGCAATATTGCTAAGTGGGAATATCACAATCCTCCCCACAAAAACGTTGCTTGTCATCAAGCAAATGTTGAACAACGCTCTCTCTAGTTGTTGCTCCCCGTTTTGACTGCAAAAATGTGCTAGGGTCCAAGATGCGCCACTGGTTCATCCTTGACCTCTGCATTGTCCTAACATGAAAGAATCCCTCAATACCAGGATCCCAAGCTATTTTGTCCCACCTGAAGCTCCCCTCGCTCCACTCACTATCCTGCCTGGTATAAGTACCAAAAGTACCCTGTATACCATCAATGAGTAGGGGATTATGATAATGTGGCACTATGCCCAACTCCTCGTGAAGTTGTCCTACCATGTAGGCCATCCCATGCACTCCAGGATTATACTCTCGAAGATACCACCCAATCCCTGTAGAGATAACGTCTCGCTCACGTGGGCTTCTCCTGATATCATCCTGCTGGCCCACCTACAATGCTAATGAAGTCCCCCATGCCATCAGCAAGTCACCAAAGCCCAATGGAAGATCTGAATGATCTTCCCCTATAGAAATCAACTCATCCCCAAGGGTAGCTGTACTGCCAAGTCCTATGATGCCTGGATTCCATGCTAGTCGAAAAAGGGTGCCACTATGCTGTCGCTGTGCAACTTTGATCATGATAGTTTGCCCCTCATGCTCAAGTTGTATCCACCTCTCCTGGGACCTGATGGAAAAACATCTATGGAGTTCCAACGCATCTGGACCAAGCACCTCCTTGACGTCACCTCCTACCCATCCAAAACTGACCTTGATTCGTAGCGACAACAAGGAAGACCAACCTTGCCATGCGATCAAGGCCTCAACGCTCCCCCACATGTCAAACCAAGGGTGAGCTGGGTCATCCCCCGTCCTGATCCCACTCACCACGAAGCAGAGTGTTCAATCGACCAACCAAACCCCTGAATCCCACAGCTAGAATGAATGTGGCATAGTCCTGATAGCTGATGGAACCAACTTGTACCACGTCTTAGGTCTTTGCATGCAATCAATATATGAGCTCCATACATCACGAACCAATCTGGTGCGTGCAACACAACCCTGCACTGACCATACCACACAGTGGGATCTGTCGTCTTGCCTCCTAAAAGTGCTCCCCAATGCTGCCCGGAGTCTGAACATCTGCCTGTAAGCATGGTCCACTAATCACTATAGATGCTCAAGAGACACCTCAAAATGTCTCACCAAAAGGGGACCATGTATCACCTTGAGTGTGGGCTCAAGGGTGGTGCAAGTGCAACCTCTGCAGGAGATTGGACTACCCCAAAGCTTGCATCCACCAACTTGCGTTTTGACCATATGCCACAACTGGAAGGCCTCTCTCCCAATGCATTGTGTCCTGTCCAACTATCTTAGATGAACCTCATGGGTCTTGTTTCTCGTGATGAGAGCATCAAGAGATGATATCTAAGTCCCCTGTGTTAGTGTGCAATGCTGGAGAGTGATAAATGGAAACTCATAGTCGACTCTGTGATCAACTCGCTCTCCAAATATGAGTGTGCCAAACCCAATGGTGTGCTTGATGCCCTCATCAGGATATCTCTCTGGAGGCGACACTCTAACAACCTGTTGTGGATCATCTTGCTCAGCTGCACACAAGTACGTGCCCCTACACTCTTCATAACACTGAACTTCGTGGCACAACTCCATGCACCCCTGGATACCAATGCTCAATGCCATGTCCCCATGTACCATAGGGAATCCCATATGTGCCCATGGAACCACCACGCTGCTAGTACACCTATCAGGAAGTGATCTACACGTCCTTGTTTGCCTTGGTAGACCTGAGTGGCCTAACTGCACACCTGCTAGAGGGGATATCTCTGCTGTGTTGATCCTCGATGACTCCTGCTCCCAATACCGCAATGGGAGAACATCATCTCTATAAAATGCCCGGTCCAGTGGCCTACGCATGTCACCTCCTCCCACGAGCTCCTACCATAGAATGCTAATGTTCTTGCGACTCCATGCACAACCAACATGCCAATACAATCCATGGAGCCTGCTCACTAATCGTCTGTTTGCTAATGCCGACTCGAATTTCCATAGGGAATGTATGTGCTCAGTCACTGGGTCGACTACCTCATCAATGCTATAGCCATCCTGCATGTATGATATCGTATAGGGAGCTCCACCTGGATCCCAATGCCAACCTGGGTCTCCAGTGCCCTCGGTGTCTAAGAGCTCCCACTGAGCTTTACTCTAGACTATGACCATCTCCATGAGTCCAGTCCACTCCATCGGGTACTAGCTTAGAATCTCCCGCCATCCAACCCCAAGAGAGGGATCGAATGCACGAACTCCCGCACATAAAATAACCCTGCCATGTGGATGTTGCACCTTAAGCAACTTCGATCGTCTCATCCCGCTATCGAGGTCAACACATGAGATCTGACTAGGTAGCTTTGTCTCCCTCCCTCCAATGTGTAAATGTGACCCAATAGTGCTGCTAACTTGGTTATCCCCTTTGGTATGTCTAGACAACTCTGCCTCTCTCAATCCAATGCGTAGGGGTGGGCTGATAACACTGTAGATCCTGTTAGTGCGCCTCTGAAGCGAACTGTTCTGGAAGCCCAACATGTGGTCTCTAAGCTGCCCCTCATTAATGGCTAGACAGAGCAATGGATGCACATCCTACTCCATCATGGGCTCGACATGAGCCTCCAACCGCTCCTCCATAGACAACCCAACATGCGAGGCATGCTCATCAGTCAGTTGTAGGTGGCTTTCGTTCTAAAGCTTTGTCATAGACCAGGATGACTCATCATTGGATACCTTATCAATGGATGTGTGCTTAACTGCCTCATCCAATCTGTCTACTGGGGCTATTAAAGGAAACTCCAACAGGGGTGACTCCTGCGTCATACTAGGTGTATCCTCGTGCTCCTCCCGCATGCCTTTAGCCTCATGCTCAACCGGCTAGAACGTATCTAGATGAACTGCCTCGCATGTAATATAGCATATCCAACCATCAAGAATTTGACAATAAAGAAGCTCCAAGATAAAATACTCCAATCCAAACATCGAAATTCATCCTTGCTCCAATTCTTCATCCCAGAAAAAGTGCGAAATTCTCTAAAGAGGAGTAATCCAATCCAAAGTGATGATGAGAAAATGAACTCATCTCGCTTGTATTTATACACTAATTAGGAGTTCGAATTAGTCTCTTAGGCCTACATAAGCCCCAAAAATAAAATAATGTGCTAATAACCTAACTTTTGGTGACAAGCCCACCAAACTAGCTCATAAATGAAATAATAAGCCTCGCAAGAGGTCAAATGATAAACGATACATGTCATAGGGCCCTCCAAGAGGTCTGATGAGGTCCATAGGTGCCATAATGAAGAATAGGACCCTCAAAAGTGATGGACAAGGGGGTGGCCCCTTGTTCTCCAAACAATAAACCTGTGGTGCTCCCAGTGGGTGTGGGAGCACAATAATAACCTCATGGGTCTCCAAATGAGTCGAAGATGCCTGTAGACAATCTGTAAGGGCTCAAATGATGGTGTAGGTGATGCCACATCATCATACAAGTCCTGGGTCAGTTGCCAAGTGCATGATACATCTATGGGGCTGGTTGGGTAAAGGTGAACTAGGTGCATCTTCCTCGTCCAATAGGTGCATCTTGAGCCAATCCCTGAACATCTCTGGAGATCCATGGAGTGCTTTCTATTGTTGTGGAGGCCCATGGCTCTCAACACACACCCTACATGTGCCGATGTAGCCCTCTGGAGGGTGAGGACCCTGTATAGGGAGACCAAACCCAAGTTGGAGACCACTTTTAATCTTTCATAAGATCCAGTGCATCCCCTAGCCTTCCAGTATAACAAGTCATCAAGGAAATTGAGTAAATAAGCTTACAAACCATGGACCACAAGTGGGGACTTCATAATGGCCTGACCTTCCATAATGGGCTTTTGCATGTGCTAATGTCTCCAAACTCCAAATGGGGTTAACCAAGTATCTTATTAGGTGGTTTCTACTTCGAAAGGGGATAATATTTCCAAGGTACATCCTTTAAAAGGTGGTGGTATGTGATAAAGAGGTGAATGGAGTAGGGGATGAGAAGGGGTAACGCTTGACTACATGTTGGGGTACAAGGGTAACTAGTAGAAGGGAAGCCCACACTTGGGTATATAATGTATAGGAGGGAGAAATCGTGGTACATGAGGTGACCTGAGCTTGATTTTTTCACCCTTCTTTATATGCCTTTTACCTTTTTATGATTTTCTTCAATTAATTGCTTGGGACTCAAGGGGTAAGAGCATGATGTGTGAGATATACCAGTGGATACCCCCCTTTAAGGTAGGGCGGTTCATTGACCACCAGGGGTTGGTACAATCATGGCTTCCTATATGATGAAAGGAGGCTCATAGAACCTGAAGGAACTAGGGTGATGGCCATGTTGATGGGGTAAAGCTCATGTATTGGCTTTTGTCCATGTGCGCAATGTGTTTGTCCCAACCATCTTTTGCATTTTGTGGTATGTTTTCCTGTTTAATGTGGCCAATTTTGCTGCTATTGCTTTTCTTTTTAGCTACATCAACCTCCGGGGCATCATTCCAAGCCTGACCCAAGGTGTGGGTAAGGGGAAGGGGAGAGCTAGCCCTTTGTGGACCCAGTGGAGGAATGTGGACTCAGGTGGGAGAAATGATGAATGGGGTAATAATGAGTGGAAAGGGGGGTAATATATGTGGATGAGGGAGCGAGACCACGCAACCAAAATCAGGGTTTCCCGTGAAATACCATCCCTAAAGCCAAATGGTAAGTAAAGAGATCCCATGGGACTAGAATCTAAGGTTAATCATCCAAAGGGAACTAGGGGACAAGAGCAAAGACCTAGTCCATTCTTTCTGCTGAATCCCCACATTAATCCATGCCCAGAAGTGTCCATGATAAACAAACTACAATACTCAATTACCAAATGACAAGGCATGCCTTTAGGTTCGGGAGGCTCACCTTCAAACATACGATTATGGCAGATGGGTGAGGGACCACATGGCTGGCTCAGGTGGCAGAGAAATGGCACAAGGAGCTAGTTGGTGGTTGCAAGGGGCTGCTGGCTACTGACTGAGGACCATCTTGGAGATAAAATATTCTCCTAGGGATATCACCCACAAAATGGTGGGTAACAAGGCCTACATCTTAGGAACTCCCATGATCTGTTTCTTTGGAAAAATCTCCCCTACTAAAGATTTGGATATTTTACATGTTTTTGTCACAGTGGGAAGTGAGCTTGGTGGACTATATCCTTACTAATTAGGTCCTCCTACATAGGCAGAACTTATATATCACCCCCCTTCCACTTACAGACCATGCTATTCTTACCTTCTCCTTCTTAGCCCCCACTCCCCCCCCTTCCCTAACCACTTACCTACCCCCGCCCCCCACATCACAATTTTCTTTGATGGAGTTCATGTTGACTCTTACACCCCTTGTCTTAGGGATTGTTGGCCCCCTCACCCATTTCATGTGATTGGAATTTGGTACACACTCATAACTTAATACAAGATGCTTTCTAGGGTCTTAGAGGAGGCAACCCTTAACTCCTATCCCCATGCCATCTAATAACACATCCATACCATTACCCTTGGTGTTGGTTCATTGAATCACTGGTTTAATGAGGAACACAAAACTTTCTGTAGACACCTTTTTTGTAATGTTCCTAAGTAGGAATACAAGTGATATACAAGCATACAATCAGTTCAACAAATATAAAAACGAAATATATACTAAGCACCCATGAAAATGTTGGAAATAATGAACTGCTGAGCCATTTTATTACTTCTTTGAGGGCAAAATACAGTAGGAAATAGAGTGGTGCATCTGGGCTTGTCTCAATGGACAAGCATGACCAAACCCAGGTGAGCAATAGCTTAACTGATGGCTGTTACAATTGCTGCACCAATCTGCACTGCGCTGCGCAAAAAACTGCCCTTTCTGATGACTTTCAACGGCCGGAAACACCATTTTCTGTGCTCAGAAAATTATGAGATTTGAGCTCCTGACTCCTTGGCCTAAACCCAGAATAACCCACAAAAGAATTTAGCTGGTTCAAAATTTTGAATTTCGACCCCTAATGATCCCAACTTCAGCTGTAACTGCAAAACTCGGCCTGCTAGATTTTCACTATAAATCCTCCCGGAAAATGTCTAGAATTGCTACGATGATGCCTCCTACAGATTCCTTGACTTCCCTGATGAGTTTCCGGGTTGTAGCACTTGTCCCCAAGACCCACGAAAATGCTGGACTGGCTCTCTGTGCTGCCCCCCAGTCCTGGAGTTCAAACTGCTGGGTTGCTGGCTCTGTTGGCTCCAAAACTCTTAAGAAATGCTGGCCTAATGCTGTCCTTCAGATCCCTTAGCTCTCTTGGCAAATGGTTGATCTACTATGGCTCAATTACCTCCTGCGTATTCTCTTGGTAGCCAAAAAATACGCACTTCCTGAGTGTGGTTAAATGATGGCGCTGTGGTAAATTCCCTGATCTCTTGAAAACACTGATGGAACTGCCTTCTTAGGGCAGGCACTCAAGGTCCCCCGAAGGTAAGGTTGAATCTCCTGCTTGAAAGGTTCGTGGCTAAATAGCCAGTTGAGTCGGCTAAGCAGCTAAGCGAACAATCAAGTAAATTCAATTTGCAAGGTGAATGGGTGAATCCAAATGAAAGCCTCCTCCTCCTTTTATCTTCATGGGCCTTCCTTGCCTCATGTGGGCCCCTCCATCCAACACTTCAAATTCCCTCCAAGCCATTCGAATGGCCTAGTTCGAATTCCCACGTGGGTGGCGCCCACCTTCCACTAGCAACAACCAAATTAAGTCGAAATTTCTCCTAAGTCCCTAAGTAAAAAATGCTGCGATCTTTTCCTTAGCCAAAAATGTGTAAAAATGTGTAGAGACACCCTGTTACAAATGTGTTTGAGAAGGGACATGACAGTCCTCCCTTCCCAAATGTTGCTTGCCCTCAAGCAACCTCAGAGTTGGGTGCTCCAAAATGTGCTCATCCTCCTAGGTGGCATCCTCATCCGACAAGTTCTTCCAGCGTACGAAAAACTCCCTGATGGTCTTGCTCCTCAGCTTCCTTTCCCTCCTCTCCAAGATGGTCTCAGGCTCCAAAACCAAGTGGCCCTCATCATCCAGTGGGGGTAACTCTGCTGCTGTTGTCACTTGTTGCCCCAACACCTTTTTAAGGCATGAGACATGAAATACATTATGAATCTTGCTCCTTGGAGGCAGCTCCAGCTCATAGGCCACTTCCCCAACTCGTCTGATCACCCGGTATGCCTCGTAGAAGCGGGGTTGTAACTTCTCGACCCCCTTCTACTTCAGTGTGGACTGCCTGTATGGCTGTAGCCGAAGGTACACCAAATCCCCCTCCTCAAAATGCCTTCTTATCCGGTGTTGGTCTACGTACACCTTCTGCTGGTTCTGTGCAGTCACCAAGTTATCCTTGAGAACCTTGAGGATGTCTTGGTTCTCTTGGATCCAATCTTTGGCCTTTGGGGCTTGACTCTCTCCAAAAACAACATCAACAAAAGATAATGCGTCATATCCATACAAAGCACGGAAATGAGTCATACCAATGGACATGTGGTGGGTGGTGTTGTAGCAGTACTTGCCCAAATGCAGCCAATGGATCCAAGCCCTCTGCTGTCCTGTCACACAATTCCTCAAATACCCCTCCAGCCACTGATTGACTCTCTCTATCTGGTCATCTGTCTGGGGGTGGTAGCTCGAGTTAGGAGTGAGCTCGGTCCCGACCGTTCTAAAAAGCTCCTGCCAAAAGCCTCCCATGAACCTGTTGTCCTTGTCACTCACAATGTTCTTAGGAAACCCATGCAACCGAAAGATCTCCGTAAAGAACAACTCTGCAACCTGTGCAACTGTGTACCTGGTGGGGAGGGCAAAAAAGTGGTTTGGTTAACCGGTCGACCACTACATAAATGCAGTCCTTGCCCTACGCTGTGGGGAACCTTGTGATGAAATCCATAGATATACTTTCTCATTTCCCCTTGGGGATGGGAAGTGACTGTAGCAATCTTGCAAGGTGAATCAACTCCCCCTTGTTTCGCTGACATGCCTCACACTCCTGTATGTGCTTCAGTACGCTCCCCTTGAGGCCCTTCCACGTGAATCTCTCCCTGACTGCCATATATGTTTTTTGGAACCCCTGGTGCTCGGATAGTGGCGAGTCATGTGCTGCCTGGAGCACTCTCTCCCTCAACTGCGAGTTGGGCACTAGAAAAATATGCCCCTTGTAATAGATGACCTCATCCATCACTCGGTAGTGCTCATCTGCGTGGGTACCCTCCAGGATCTCGCATGCCCTTCTGTCCTTGGAGTACTCCACCAGTGGCTGAGCCTTCCAATCATGGTAGATACTCATGAGTGATAGACCAGATAGTCTCAGTGTTAGAGCATCGACCACCACATTGTGCTTTCCCCGCACATACTCTATATCGAAGTCATAGGCCTGCACCTTGCTGACCCATCTCTGTTGCCTGTCATTGAGGCCCTGCTGCCCCATGAAGTGACGAAGAATGTTGTGATCAGTCTTCACCCGAACCCTGTTGCCTACCAAGTATTGCCGAAATTTGGCCAATGCATGCATGATGGCTAGCATCTTTTTGTCATATATGGAATATGAACGCTCATGTGGTAGGAGCTTCCAACTCTCGAAAGCAATGGGATGCCCATCTTGTGATAAAACTGCTCCAACTCCCTCCCTGGATGCATCACACTCCATGGTGAAGGGCTAGAAAAAATTTGGAATTGGCAAACTAGGCAACTGCTCATCAACTCCTTGAGGCGATCGAAGGCTACCTGTAGCAATCCTGTAGGGTGAATCAAGTCTCCCTTGTTCCGCTGATATGCCTCACACTCCTGTACGTGCTTCAACATGTCCCCCTTGAGGTCCTTCCACGTGAATCTCTCTCTGACTGTCATATATGTCTTTCGGAACCCTTGGTGCCCAGATAGTGGCGGGTCATGTGCTGCCTGAAGCACTCTCTCCCTCAACTGCGAGTTGGGCACCAGAAAAATACACCCCTTGTAATAGATGACCTCATCCATCACTCAGTAACGCTCATCTGTGTGGGTACCCTCCAAGATCTCGCATGCCCTCCTATCCTTGGAGTACTCCACCAGTAGCTAAGCCTTCCAATCATGGTAGATGCTTATGAGTGATAGACCAGCTGGTCTCTGAGGTAGAGCATCGACCGCCACATTTGCTTTCCCTGCACATACTCTATATCGAAGCCATAGGCCTGCACCTTGCTGACCCATCTCTGCTGCTTGTCATTGAGGCCCTGCTGCCCCATGAAGTGACAAAGATTGTTGTGATCAGTCTTCACCCGAAACTTGTTGCCTACCAAGTATTGCCGAAATTTGGTCAATGCATGCATGATGGCTAACATCTATTTGTCATATATGGAATATGACCGCTCATGTGGCAAGAGCTCTCGACTCTTGAAAGCAATGGGATGCCCATCCTGTGATAAAACTGCTCCAACTCCCTCCTTGGATGCATCACACTCCACGGTGAAGGGCTGGAAAAAATCTGGAAGTGTCAAGGCCGGGCAATTGCTCATCATCTCCTTGAGGCAATCAAAGGCTACTTGTGATCCATCAGTTCATACGAAAGCCCCTCTCTTGGTCAAATCTGTCAAGGGTGTTGCTAGTTGTGAAAACCCCTTGACAAACTTCCTGTAGTAGGTGCAAATGCCCAAGAAACCCCTCAATGCTGTCACATCTCTTGGTACCGGCCAGTCCTGGATGGCCTGTATCTTCTCCTCATGGACCTTCACACCATCAACACCGATGATATGCCTTAAGTAGAGTATCTCTGTCAAGCCAAACTCGCACTTAGATAGTTTGGCATAAAACTGCTGCTCTAGAATACGTAGCACCTCCTCCAAGCGCTGGAGATGCTCCTTCCTTGTCTGACTGTAAATCAAGATATCATCGAAGAAAACCAGCACAAACCTCCTCAACTGTCCCCGAAAGACATGGTTCATGCATGACTGGAAAGTGGTCGGAGTGTTGGTTAGCCCAAAAGGCATGACCAGGAACTCGAAGTGCCCATAGTGACATCAGAAAGCTATCTTAAGGATGTGTGATCCCTCACCTTGATTTGGTGGTACCCCGAACGCAGATCAATCTTAGAGAAGTACTTGGCTTCTCTAAGCTCATCCATCAACTCATCTATGCAGGGGATGGGGTACCTATTCTTCAATGTCTTCTGGTTGAGGGCCCGATAGTCAATGCACATGCGTAAGGTCCCATCCTTCTTCTTCACCAGTACTACTGAAGTAGTGAAGGGATTGGAACTTGGCTTGATATGGCCCAGTGCTAACAACTTCTGAATGGCCCTCTCTATCTCATCCTTATAGGCTTTAGGATGCCTATAAGGGGTAGTGATCACTGCCTGCACACCTGGCTCCAACTCAATAGTGTGCTCGAATCCCTTGTCTGGTGGCTGCCCTGGTGGAATGTCCCCAAACACCACTGCGTATCTATAAAGCAAGGCCTGTATGTCTGGTGGTGGTGGCTGGGCGTGTCCCCCAACCTTTGAAATCCTTAGCTCCACTATCCATGCGATGTCCCCATGTCGCAGGTCTGCGTCCATCCTGTGGGCCAAGACTGTTTGAGGTGGATAGGAATGCATGCCTCTGAGAATTACTGGTTTGCCATCCGGCCCGGTAAACTTGATCTCTAGTTTCTTCCAATCTATAGTGACTCACCCAAGGGAGTACAACCACTGGACACCCATCACCACATTGGTGTCTGGCACATCGACCACAAAGAAGTGGTCCGTCATTGTGTAGTTTCCCATAACTACTGTCAAAGCAGGCACATACTGAGTGCACTGCATGGTACGGTCACTCGGTACTAGGACTGAAAAGCCCTCAAACTCAGTCGTGGTGAGGCCCCTCCTCTGAACCAATTGTGCATTTATGAAGTTGTGGGTAGCCCCAATGTCAACTAGGACTGAAAAGCCCTCAAACTCAGTCATGGTGAGGCCTTTCCTTTGAACCAACTAGGCATTTATGAAGTTGTGGGTAGCCCCACTGTCAACTAGGATTGACACCCGTTGCCCTTGTATGGTGCCTCTGATCCTCAATGTCAAGAATTTGGGGACCCCGCATAAGGAAGCAAGGACTCCCCCGGATGGGGTAAAGGATGCCCCTCCTTGTGGAGGTGGTGGTGGCGGTGGTGGCCCCCTATCTGCCAGACTCTTACCATCTCCCACTCCACACTCCTGCTCCATCTCGTCCTCCTGTTCACTGTCTGAAAAGACCTCAATATAGTGTGCTTTGCTGACAGTGCATCGATGTTTTGGTGCCTAGGGATCCCTGCATGTGAAGCACAACTTCCTCCTCCTGAGGTCCTTTCGTGTCTCATCATCTAGCTGTCCCTGCCCCTGTGTGGTCCTCTGAGGTGGAGGTCTAGTCTCATGCCCTTTCCGTGGAAAAGGGGTCCGTGCAGGAAAAGGCGCTCTAGTCTTGGGGATGCCCCCCTGTATATCTCTAGTGCACAAAACTGCCTCCTGCAGCGTGGATGGTCTGCGTGACTTCACCAGTCCATGCAGGGGCTCAAGTAAGCCCTCAATGAAGGTGTATACCCTCTTAGCCTCTGATAGATCCGGAACCATCATTGACACTCGCAAAAACTCCGAAGTATACTGGTTTGGGTTGCCTGTCTGGCGCAGTTGGGTCAACTCCCTGAAATGGGCCACTGTATCCCTCTAGTCAAAACGTTCCACCATCCTCTTGGTGAAATCCTCATAAGAAGCTACATTGGCATGCCCCAGGGTGGCCAAGCCATGAAACCACCAGTCATGGGCTTCCCCTCCATGTGCAGCGTGGCCATCTTGATGGATTCCTGTTTAGTCATCCGGTTGAGTTGGAAGTAAGTGTCCATCTTCTCAACCCAAGCCCTAGTAGTGCACTTGGTAGTGCCATCGAAAGTAGGGAAGTACATCCTCCCTATGGTCCTTTGCAGCTCGCAACTCTGTGTACCCTGTCCTCCATACCCTTTGTTCTTCTCACTCTGTTTGAGCTTGCAGAAATCTCTAAAAGAGAGTGTTTCCTTGAAGTCTACATCCATAGATTGCCACTCTCTGAAATGATCTCCCATCTGTGTGGGGTCTTAACCCCTTGCTGGTTCGATTTGTGCCACTAGTACGAAAGAGGGCAGTGTGGCTCGAGTTGGCCCACTAGCCGATGGGTGTTGTGTTGCTGGTGAGGGGTGATCGAATGGCTGGGAGGCTCCAGAAGTTTCCCTAAATAGAAACCCTTTAGTAGTGATCCTCTCTCTATTCTGCAGGTTTATGTCCTCCAACATCTCTTTCTGGCCCTTTGCTAAGTCATTCAAGGCCCTTAGGAGGCTTTCGAAAGCCATCTCTTCCCTGCTATTGGGTTCCACCATGTTCTCCTGTTCTACCATTGCTTTCCCTCTGTCCTCCGTGTCTGGAGTAATCTCCAACTCTCTTTCTCTGCTCTGGTACCTCCGCCTTTTGTATGTGATGTTTTGCTGGTCCCCTTCTCTCATAGGAGAAAATCCCCACAACTGTGCCAAGAACTAGGCTCTGATACCACTGTAATGTTCCGAAGTAGGAATACAAGTGATATACAAGCATACAATCAGTTCAACAAATATAAAAACGAAAGAGATACTAAGCACCCATGGAAATGCTGGAAATAATGAACTGCTGAGCCATTTTATTACTTCTTTGAGGGCAAAATACGATAGAAAATAGAGTGGTGCAATTAAGCTTGTCTCAATGGACAAGCATGACCAAACCCAGGTGAGCAATAGCTGAACTGATGGCTGCTAGAACTGTTGCACCAATTTGCATTGCACTGCCCAAAAAACTGCCCTTTCTGCTGACTTTGAATGGCTGGAAACACCACTTCCCATGCTCAGAAAATTATGAGATTCGAGTTCTGGACTCCTTGGCCTAAACCTAGAAAAACCCACAAAGGAATTTAGCTGGTTCCGACTTTTGAAATTCGACCCCCAAGGAGACTGACTTCAGCTGTAACTGCAAAACTCGGCCTACTGGATTCTAACTGTAAATCCTCGTGGAAAATGTCCAAAAGTGCTGGGCTGATCCCTCCTACAGATTCCTTGACTTCCCGGATGAGTTTCCGGGTTGTAGCACTTGCCCCCAAGGCCCACGAAAATGATGGACTAGCCCTGTGCGTTGTCCCCAGGCTTGGAATTTGAACTCTAGGGTTGTTGGTTCTGCTATCTCCAAAACTCTCAAAAAATATTGCCCTAATGTTGTCCTTCATATCCCTTAGCTCTCTCGACAAATGGTTGATCTACCGTGTCTCAATTACCTCCTGCGTATCCTCATGGTAGCCCAGAAATATGCACTTCTTGAGTGTGGCTGAATGATGGTGCTATGGTAAAACCCGAGATCTCTTGAAAACACTGACGGAATTGCCTTCCTAGGGCGCGTACTCAAGGTCCCCCAAAGGTAAGGTTGAATCTCTCGCTTGAGAGATTCGTGGCTAAACAGCGAGTTGACTCGGCTAAGCAACTTAGCGAACAGTCAAGTAAATTCGATTTGCAAGGTGAATGAATGAGTCCAAATGAGAGCCTCCTCCTCCTTTTATCTTCGTGGGCCTTCCTTGCCTCATGTGGGCTCCTCCATCCAACACTTCGAATTTCCTCCAAGCCATTCGAATGGCCTAGTTCGAATTCCCATGTGGGTGGCCCCCACCTTCCACTAGCAACCAAATTAAGTCGAAATTTCTCCTAAGTCCCTAAGTCGAAAATGCTGGGATCTTTTCCGTAGCCAAAAATGTGCAAAAATGTGTAGAGACACCATGTTACAAATGTGTTTGAGAAGGGACATGACATTTTTATCTTCACATGTGACCCCCCCATCTTTCCTCCTCTTTGAAAAACATGCCATTACCTCCACCCTTCTAAGAAGTAGGTGTTCCTCTCACCAAGGAGGCACAAGTTTTGTGCACCCCTTTGCAACTCCCCCAAAATATTTTGGTGCACCCTTTTCACTAAACGTCATGCCTGCCCCTAAACTTGGACCCTTATTCCATGCTTTCCTATATGACCTCCCTTAATGATAGGCTTGGGTTTCCCCATCCATATCCTCTACCCCTCCCACCCTGACTCTTGCCACCTCTTCCATGATAGAGACATTAGGAGAATAGTTAGGGTTACGAGCACCAACATAATAATTGGTGAGGAGCTAAGTCACATGACACGAGGACACGAGACACGAAGGACACATAAATACGAGTATTCAATACGAAACACAGCGACCTAGAAACAGGACATGGGGGACACATTTTATATACATATACATACATAATATATATATATATAATATATATATAATAATATATAATATATATGTGTATGTATATATCGAAATATAGTTTTCTATCCATATTAAATTGTAGGTTGCAGCTTATCTAATCAAATTAAAATATAATTACTTCTCAAAGTTCATAGTTCACTTTAAAAAAATAAATAGAATTCTAATTTACTACTTAGAAATTAGAATTTGATATGCTTGGTCTTGATTCTTGAATATTCAATGTTCATTGTTCATGTACAACTTACAAGTACATAAGAAACTACTAAGTACTTACTACTAACTATAAATTTAGAACTTAGATATTAAAACCATAAAATGTAGATTTTCCATTAAGTCATCAAAATCAAAATGTATTATTGTTCAGTGTTTACATAGATAGTAGATACTGACTCTTGAGAGAATGCCAATGGAAAATACAAAAGAGTAGATACAAAATAAGTTGGAATATCATAGCTCGGTATTGGTCATGACTCACGAGTCACTAGCCACTAGCCAGTGAGCCACGAGTCCATGACTCATCACTCTATCAATAGTCCATGTCCTCTATGTCATAGTCACCATCACTGCCACTGCCATCTGACTGTACTCCATCCTCCTCCTCTATGCCCAATCCAAGATCTGCTACTGCATTGGTTGGTGTGGAGGATGACCCCTCAAGATACTGTGTCTCATCACCAAAAGTCACTGGCTCTAGCATTGGGTCATTAAGATCCATGTTGGCTAATGCCAACTCAACACTGTCGTCCAAGCCCATATCATCATGAAACACATCCCACATCTTTGTCTTTCCCTTCAACCACTCCTATCTCTGCTTGTAAATAAGACGAAGGTTGGTGTGCACATACACCATTGTCTCCGCCCTGGATTGCTCAAGCTTGCTCTTTTTCAAACTATATAGATTCACAACAAGAAGATGAAGTAATTTGAGAGAGGACCCTCAAGGCTAACTGTTGTAGAATAGGACATGCTGTACCATGAGTTGCCCACCAAGCATAGGCACCTTTGACCCCCCTATCTCCAAGTACATCATACCCCCCAAATCTCCTGGTGCCAGTGGAGAATTCTACAAAGCCTACCTCCACCTCAAGAAAAGATGTGTTATCTTGAAATATCCTTTTGAATGCTATCTTCCTCCCTTGTGAAATCTCTCCATCCATGTGAGGAGGGTGTCTGTGTGAGGTCCCACCACGGAGCCACTCTTGATTGTAGTACTTGGGATTCAAAGAGTGAGTTAAGCAATGCAAAGGTGTGCAATTCTTATCCCACCTAGAGATAAGAATATCCTGTATGGTGGACCATAAGTTCTCTGCTGATGTCTCATATCCAGGGCACTCATTCTCCATAACAATAGTTTTCACAGACTCAATCATGGAATCCCAACCCTCATAAACCTCTCCTAAGATGGGCTGGTCTGTGTCTGCAAACCGCAAGAAAGAAATGATAGGGTTCATGGTCTTTATGGTAAGATCCACCCTCTCTAACCAACCATCATCTAACACTGTGTCCTTTACATTTTTTGAAGCTGTTATCTGTCTTTCTCCAAAAAGACCAAAGATCTGAAATAACCATGGCGCCAAGAGTGGCCTTCACCTCCTTCAACCTCTTAAGCATGATGAATGAGGAAGCAAACCGAGTATCTGCAATCTTCAACAATGATAGATGTGTGTATATTGTGAGAGCATTGGTATGGTTTTGCACAAAATTTCAGATATGGTGTACATCCTCAATAAGATTGCCAATCCATGTCACATCTGAAGCAATAGATTTGAGTGCTAAATTCAAATAGTGAACAATACATGGTTTCCAAAATATTTGTGGATATTCAGTTTCCACAATCAAGCCAGCTGCTTTACAAACAGGTGCATTATCTGTGATGATTTGCACACAACTTTCAACGCCTACTTCTTCAATAACTTTAATAAACAGCTCACCCATATATTGTGCATCCTTGTATTGTCCAAGAGCATCAACTGCTTTCGAGAAAACCGGTCCATTTTGAGAATATACCATGAAATTGATGAGAGGATGGCGTGTTGTATCTGTCCATCCATCAGAAACAATACTGACACCAGATGAGATCCATGATGATTTAATAGGTTGTAGAATTTTATCCACCTCCTTCCTTCCCTTAATCAACAATGTGGTTCTAAGTTTCTCGAACTTGGAGGCACATACCCAATTGAAGCCCTATCAACTAGAGCTTGACACATCTCAATAAACAAAGGAGACCGTGCAACATTAAAAGAAATGAAGTTGAGATAGAAAACGAATGCCAATGTAAGATCAACCTCATCTTGCTGCTCACGCTGAAAAATCTTGTCCGTTGGACCACCACAAGTTTGGGCTGCCCTCTTTTTTGTTGGTTGAATTTCAGCTTCTCTCCCAAATCTACTACTATTAGCATTCCTCAAGAATGGAAGAGGATCTTCATTTTTACTAGTTTTCTTGCTTGCTGCCACCACATTCCCAAAGCCAGCTGCATCCTCCCTTTCCAAATCCATTCTTTCTCTAGGATTGATCTTTTTGCATGCTCCAATTCCACAAGGAAGGCCCAACAAATGGCCCTTAACTCGAAAGTAAGTGCTCTTAAATTCACCCTTGCAGAAATTACAAGACCAAAGCACATTCCCTCCCGCACCAGCCTTTGGCCCTTGCTTCTTGGTTACATACTTACAGAGAGGATATTTTTTTAGTTGTACTTGTTGTCTTGCTGCAACAACATCATATGTTAATGTTGGCTGAGAAGCACCTACAGCTTCACTTGAAGCACTTGGGGCACTATGACCAAGAGAAGGTGAAACATAAACACTTGGAGGGGGGGTACCACGAAAAGCACCGCCCTTCCTTTGACCTCTGCCGGCTGCCTTGGATGATTGAGCCATTAATCTTCTTGCTGTTATAAAGTCCACACACCTTCGCCTACAAAAAAAAACAATTAGCTATATTATATAGTATACTATATAGCCTATAAATATCCAAGATGCTCTAGAAAAAGACCTAAAAGACCTTCAAACACCACACAAAGCACCACAGCTTCTAAGATGCTTGACATGTCATTTTAACTTCACCTGGACCTTAATCTGGTCCTTCAACAAATAACAGTGAACAATGAACGCTGAGAGACAGGCTGACAGTGTAACACAGTTTCAGAAAATGGCTTCTTTATAGATCTTCCCTTTATCATCAAAGAAGATCTTTAATATAAATCATTTTAATGTTATAATTTATAAACTTATAAAGTTAACTGTTATATCAATATGTAAGAAGATGTATCTTTTGGAGCTGAGACAGAGTACTACGTTTTTTTGCTGTGGCACTTGAACATGCAGGATAATAAGTTCTAGGAAGGAGGGTGTAGAGAATGGCTCTGATAATTTGGACTTATGAATGAAATAATAAATGGCAAGACTGAAGCAAAAATCTGTAAGTGGCTGTTGTAGGCTTTCCATGCCACCAAGGGAACAAGGATTTAAAATAAACATGGACTCTGGAGTTATGTTTGAGCCATGATCTCTGCCACCACAAATTTAACAAAAACATTAGGCCTATATTCATTAAAGTTTAAACTATAAAAGTAAACTAGATTTATAAAATTTGAATACCTTAAAGTTCTCCATTCAGTCCTTCCTCGATGTTTTGATACATCTTTTAAGCTCCTTAATTTTAAATCACAAAATTGTTTTCTGTTTTGTAAATCTATCTTTTTCTTCATCATTTATTGGTCTCTTTATACCTATGCCTTGGATATTTTCATGATTGTCATCCCTTGTTTTACACCTTTATCCTTATATATGCAACCTACATGTGCTTATTGACTAGTCCTTACAATTATATCTTCTGCTCAGTGCTGTGCAATGCATAGTTCTTTATTTTACCATGCTATTGTTGGCTTCTACAGCCCCATCCCAATTTTTTGTTTTTTAAATGGTCATTGGACAAGACTAGTTGAATTTTGAAACCTATTTTGTTGTGAAATTCAGGAAAAAATCCCCTCAATAGAAAACAACGCTGTCTTAGATACTTGTTATGGCTCATTGGAGCAAGTCATTTCTTATCAAGCTCACTGCTTCAACCTCTAATTATTGTCAAGTGTCAACAAATATACAGAAATGATGTTAAGATCTACAAACACGCTGGAACAGGTAACTAATGGCAGAATTGGCTCGTAAATTGTAATATAACATGGGAAATTTGCAGCGAAATATTCATGGAATGCAAGTTGGCTATAGATCAAAGGTTGTCGTTATTTGTTAACATGCATGCAGCACAAGAACAAATAACAGATCTGTAAAACTCATCAAAGCCAGCAACCTGAAGAATAGGTCATTTCTCAGAAGTTATTAAGTAATGGAGGGTTAGAACTTAGGAACAGTTCTGAGTTTGCAGATTTCAGAAACTGGGCAAGCCGCAACACAAATAACTTAGAAACGGTAAACCCCATCAATCATATATAATGATCAATCAAATAATATACAAAATGTGAAGTTTGAACACGGGTTTACGGGCCGGTTTTCTTGAACGTTGAAGCCTGAACGCTGCACAGCACAATCGGCTCCACACTCTGCTCCAAACTCAGTTCAAACAATAGCTCACTGCTCCACACGACAGCTCCACACACACAACAGCTCCACACGACAGCACACGACGAAAAGAACCCGGAAAAATCCATCGCGTGGGTTTCAAACATTACGGTTTAGTGGGGTACGTATTCAATCGGAGGAAAAACTTAGGGTAACTGTTGGGACTCAGAAATGTCATATTTTCATCCACCTTTTTCTTCACTATTCCTTACATCTCATCGTCCCATTAACCTTTTATCATACCATTTTCATACATACATTTGGGTTTCACCTTCTTATTTTCCATTTTATTCATTTTTGTATTACAAGTGAATTTATGATTAAATATTAGAAAATATACATATTATTAATATATCTCAAGAAGTGTGAGTTTGTATGTGTAGGAATATGTGAAAAATTAAAATCTCTCCACAAATTAAGGAGATAATATGCAAGCTATACCTAAGGAAAAATCATGGAGGATTTGGTTGATTTATCCAATTCACTAAGGGATCATGGAGAATTGTGGCATTTACCGAATTGAGAGATTTATGGAAGATTCAAAGGGATCATATTTTGTAATAATGGGAAAGTAGTTAAAAATGCTTGAGAGATTTGTGGGATCATATTTTGTAATAATGGGAAAGTAGTTAAAAATGCTTAAGAGATTTGTGGGATCATATTTTGGGAAAGTAGAGAGATTAGTGGATGATCATTATGAGTTTGTTACTCATCCCATTGTATATATAGGAGTACAATCTCCTCCATTTGTAATCTGGAAGTTTTTGTAATCTTAGAATTCTGAAATAAAGGATCATACTTCAATTTTGCTTCTACATCTGAGTCTCTATTGAAGTGGTGTGCTGGTGGAGTTATGGAGGGCCCCCATGGCCTCACTTGCATGCTTATTTGTTTATAATTTACTTTATGTTTTTGTTTGATTTCAGCTTTCAAGTTTTCTTAAATGTTCTAATATTGGAAGGATCTTATTTCAAGGTGTTCTTGTAAGAGGACCGTAAGATCTCAGACAATTGTTAGATCTAGGCTTAATTAGTCATTGAAAGAGATCTTAATGAATATGTTCCTGTAAGGGGATTTTAAGATCTTGGACAAATTAGGAGTCCTTCTAGATCTATATATTTTAGATAAGCACTTCTAAGTTTACCTTCCCGGGTTGACATTAAATTAAGCTCTAATTTGCATCTGCATTTTAGACCACACATTTTGGCGCCGTTGCCGGGGAAGTGCAACTAGAAGGATTTAGTAATTGTTTTTTTATGCATTTGTTTTTATGGACTAATTTGTGGAGCTTGGTGACAGCAGGTTCCTAAAGGAGTTCAAAGTTTGGAGCATTCTTTTTTTCATTTTCACACATAGATAATTTAAATTTAGTTTTTATTTTAAACCCCCCATTTCTCACTAATCCATCTACGGATGAGGGCTTTGACAATGTTGAACAGGTACTTCTTGGAGAGCAAGGACAATAACCTTGAGCCAACTCTAAGACAGGATTCTCACATACTTGCAAAACATAATGTAAAATTTTTAAATCTTGATGTGAGCATGTTCGAATTTTTAGTCCGTAGATGGCTTCACTGGAAGCATGCTTTTACTTAGAAAATAAAACATCTTTTAAATTAATGTAGAATAGATCAGAAAAATAAAAATGAGATCTCATTAGAAGTTTTTAGTTTTGTTTTCCAAAAATAAATCATCATGAATAAATTCAGTGGCACATTTTTGCATTTCTATGTCTTGTTTCTGTATCACGGGTGAGCCAGGAGCCTGATTATCGGAAAGATTATGTCTTCCGAGAGTCTAAACGCCCCCGTGACATTGCAGAAAGAGTGTAGATAATGCAAGGTTTTGTCACAGATCTTAATTGTGTTTTTTTTTGTCGCAGATCTTAATTGTGTTTCCTCCATCCACGCTAACTTGCATAAATAAAAATAAATCAAGAGATTAGTATGCTCTCTTCCTGCGCTTCGTGCGATCTAGAAGATAAAAAAAAATCTATTGATTTATTTCAAATAAAAAATACTTTTGCTGGAAAATTGATCTGCATGAGCGAAAAATCATCTTAATTTTTTTTTTAGATTTTTGTTAAAAAAAAATAATAATAATAATAATAATTTGGTTGGTGATTGATTGACTGTCTGAGATGGTGCATTAATTTTGAAACTGGGTAAATTGATCACAAATTTGGATCGATTTTATATAAGGAAAAAATTTATATGTAAATTGACTTTTGTAATCACTAGTTGAAAGAAGCACAATTCTTATTTTTAACTCTGGAATTATATATGAAAATCATTGCAAAGGGTTATTGAAATTTGATTTGAAGAAATCAATACTGAGTCTGGGTTTTACAAGAATTACTGCTGTCCGAGGGACGCAATAAATTAATCTTTGAATTTTGAAGATGTATTGAATTATATGTTGCTGGAATCAATTTTTTTTTTTGCAGGCGTTTCTCAATTAGTCCTCTCCCCTCAATCACATTGGTTATGTCATATATTCTGCGCCTTTGGACTTCCAAAATATTTCCAGTCTTGTTAAGATCAAGAATACCATCATCCGCCTACTTGACTAGACTAATAAACTTTTTTGTTAACCACCCAAGAGAGCTATCATAACGACAGCTGCTGAATGGAGTAGGAGCATTTCCCAAAGGAGAACCAATGTTTGATCTGTGGGTCTGAGGACCAATCTTTGCATGCTTTGCAAGCTTAGACCGATTACAACGCCTGCCACCTGTGCCTGAAACAGTCATATTTCCAGCATCTATATTTGCTTCTACATATCCTTGCCCTGATAGCAATTCATTGAACCCCATCTCATGTTCCTCTGTTTCAGTCTTCCACTTCACAGGTTTTGAAACGCAACCTCTTAAAAACGTCAGATTTGAAAAGAAGATTGTGATCAAACCAGGGCAAATCTAGACAAACGAAGACATGGGTTTTTTGCACAACGGAATAAATTACATAACCCAGAAATCGTTTGCTTAAATTCTTACTGGGCTAAGAGGAAATCACAGTTCTTCGGGACCCTATTTTGGTAACTGCGTGAATAAAAACGGTCTTGTACATCTGTCTTTTGAAGGCTCTATCAGGTGGATAGGCTGATTGCCATTTTCTTTGTGCGTTGTTGCATGTCAAGTATCATATCTTTGCAGCTGTGTAAATCCCCCTCAAGCCCTGTATGATCAGCGAGCTTCGACTCCGGCGTTTTGAGAGCCACTTTACCACACTGCTTGGTTTTTGGTGTATTTGCAACGTACTTTCAATGCCCCAATTTCCTGAGGATGATGTACAACTATGTTTATTACTTCTGCCTATTATCAATAAAATGATTCATGTGATGTTGATGTTTCGAGACTGAATGCATATCTCCACAAGAAGATGAATGCCCCTTTTCACCATAATGTAAAGCTGCACCCACGCCAATAATCTGCTTCATTCTCTCCTTAATTAATCTGGCAAAGCTTTGTTTCTTTGTTGATTGCTCATTGGTGTTGGTAGATTTCACACTTGATTTGCTCGCACCTTCTAAGATATTCTTTCCTTTGGTTGTATCCAATCTTGCACTCTCTTTAGCTAAACGTAGTTCTCGGGATTCCGATATATTACAAAGAAATTTTAGAGCACTCTCTAACTGGATACCATCACTGTGTGATCCATACATTGGTTTCTTCCCAGCAGGATCTCCATGCTCACACATCCAAATCAGCAGCGATCTCCTTTTCTTGACGGATATAATCGCATCCTCCATTGGCAAGGGTAGCGCGGCGCTGTCCCTTTTTACCACGACTCCTTTATATGGTCATGTTCAACGCTTCAGCGCAATCCCAATGCCTCACACTCTCTATTACTCTCATTTAAAAGCTGAATTTACTCGTCAAGTTGATAGTAGAGATGATTGTTAATTTTAGTCATGTTAGCGGTGATTCAAACCAGCGTTCCATTTTGACATTTCAGTGTTTACATTCCTTATGCCAGCATTTAAAGAACCTTTCATCATAGTATCATGCCACTGATCTTGCATGGATGCCAACAACAATGGCCGCTATAATGTCCAGATCACAAGTTATCAGAGAATCACGATCACTGTATTAGTCTCATAAGATAAAAAGGCTTGGCTTGACTTCTTTTAGGGCATGGTTGCGTTTCCAATGAGTTGATTGTTATTGTTATGTTAGGATTAAAAAAAAAAATTAAAAATTAAAAATTAAAAATTATTCTTTGTTTTTTTATATATATAAAAAAAAAAAATTTAAAAAATTAAAAAATTAAAAAATAAAATAAAAAAATCAAAATCAAAATAAAACCAAAAAAAAAAAAAATTCACAAAATTCATGCAGGTTTGAAAATAAAAAAATGGAACACTTAAACAAATTTTGAGGATCGATTTATCAAACATTTGGAGGATTCTATAAATGATGATTATCTTGTTTCAATAGCTTCAAGTTGGCATAACATATTTTGTTGCATGCTTTTATATCACATACACATATGCAGACCACAACAGATCTTTCTAATGCCAATCTTTTTGCCGAGCATATTTCATTTGACCCAAACAGGGAGTATTACTTTTCATGGTTCTTTTAAGAATGGATTGATTTTAATATCATGGTAAAGTCAATTTTAACACTTTGATTGTCCTTAATATGTTTTATTTGGTATGAAATTTTTGCGTAAGAATCATGAAGGAAATGGCCACTTCTTCTTGAACACACTTATGTTTTCTTTGTGCCAAGTTTTTTACAGATTACAGGATAATCAAGTGATCATAAAGAGATTACATTGTGACAACAATTGGTCTTCCAAAGACTACAATTCATGAAAAATTCTAAAGACAAATCCAACTCCACAACCACTACCTTACACCTCCCTTTTTGAAGCAGATTCTGAATCCCACCAATTGTAAATCCATAAAGCCTGACATTTCCAAATCCATTTTTCACAGCAAGAGTTCATTTTCATACACCATGCATTTCCTTACATCCATTTCATTGCATCTAGTTTTCCTTTTTAATAAAACTCCTTCCCTTTCCATGATTACATTACCTTGTTTTCCTCGCCATGCTGATCCACACTGCTTGTCCGTGAATTCTTTTTATTTATAGTCCTACCAAATCTTTTTGTACAAACTCGCGTTGACTGATGTGGGATTCCTTAAGGCCCACCTTTCAACAAGTCTTGCCCCATCGACATCAGCACCTTATCTGGGATATAGACTAGAGTTCCTTTAGAGTACCTAGAGGCTTGCATGCCTTAATGGCAAGTTCTCTCGCTGACGATCATGGGAATACATCAATGTCCCTTGATCTTCAGATCTTGCAAGTGGCTCGACCTCGACACATCCATTCGCACTTCGCAAGCTGTACTCCGGTACCTTGGCATTCATTGACATCAATGGTGAGTTGCCTCACATTGGTTAACGACATACATCAATGGCCGGTAATCCAATGATTTCTATTCATGCTCGACATCGACACATTCATTCGCATGTTTAGAATTGTACCATCGGGTTTGTAGCGGGTGAAGACTATACACTTTTTCACGACTCCCTCAGCAGTTACATTCTGATCTATGAGAGTACCAAAGTTTCACTTTCAGCATTCATCTTTTCCATGATTCAGCATCAGCAGTTCAGATTCCTTCATTTCCCAGCATCCAGTCACATTTTCCTGATCCAGCATCAGCAGCAGCTCCATTCCTCTTGCATAGTTCATCATTCTTGGGTAAATAGAGGTATGTTGTTTTCTAATCTTTAATCATGCAATTCCTTGTATGCTAACTTGAATATTTTGGAAAATTCCCTCACCATGCTACATTTCCTTTCATGAACCATGTCAAGTTGCATGAGGACATGCAACCAATTCAGTTGGGAGGGGAAGAACTACATATTCACTACATATTCACTTCCATGATTCCACTACATATTCACTTCCATGATTCCATTTCTTCACCATCACTCCATTTACCATTCACCAACATTTATTTTCCAATGATACTTTGTTGCACTTTGCTTCCTACGCAATATTGGCATGCTTCATTAATATTACAAAAGGGCTTTCTTATGCACATTGATAGCTTATGATTTCCAGTGAGTGTTTACATTATTATTGAAGAAAAAAGAACAGAAAACAAAATGAATGTTGTTAACACAAGAACCAATATTCTTTGTATTCATGGTTTTCACACAAGAACCAACCATAAGAAAATGTAAATTGTTACTTATGTTTTTCACATATCCTGGAAACATTTATCATGTAAAGCCAAAGTTCAAAATGCCAAATGTTCTTAAAGAGATCCATGCATGGTTGCATGAGGACATGCAACAAGTTCAGTTGGGGAGGATGTTGGGACTCATAAATGTCATATTTTCATCTACCTTTTTCTTCACTATTCCTTACATTTCATCATCCCATTGACCTTTTATCATATCATCTTCATACATACATTTGGGTTTCACCTTCTTATTCTCCATTTTATTCATTTTTGTATTAAAGTGAATTTATGATTAATTATTAGAAAATATACATATTTTTATATATATATCTCAAGAATATGTGAGTTTTGTGATGTGTAGGAAATATGTGAAGAATTAATATCTCCTCCACCATATTAAAGAGATAATTATGCAAAGGAGAAAATCATGGAGGCATATCTTAT